>PVKH010021084.1:0-14426 GCA_004027955.1 Chaetophractus vellerosus | reverse complement strand
ACGCTGTTATCCATTCAGTTGACTGCTTATAAAAGGGAACTGATTTCAACATTCGGAGAGAATTTCCCAGCTCGTCGTTTGACAGTGAACTTCTCCCAGGAACTCATCGAGGACCCTTCATCAGTCTTTCATCGGAGCAAACTCATCGAGGACCCTTCATCAGTCTTTCATCGGAGCCCCTGGCTTGCAGCCTGCCAGCAGAACCTGGACTTGTGTGTCCCCACGGTCACATGAGAGACTCTTATAAAATCTTATATTTTAACAGAGATCTCGTGTTGATTCTGTTTCCCGAGAGAACCCTGACTAGAACAATGACTAAGGCTTTGATTGGGCCACATCAGTAAGACATTGAGTCCCCGCTCCCTTGCTGGGTGGGGACTCACAGAGACACTGCACTGCAGAGAAGGGAGGTTGGAGTTTTGATCCTGAAGTTTTTGAGCTGGAGCCCAGGAAGTAGGCACACAGCGGAGCAGAGCAGCTGAGCCCAGAGAGAATCGAGCCCTGGGGACAGAGAAAGAGCCGGTTGCCTGATAGTCTACAGCTGGCCTTGTGGAGAGAAACAAGCCCCAGAAAGAGAAGAACCCAGGAAGCCTGATCCCTTGCAGACATCAGCAGCCATTTTGCTCCAACACGTGACAACAGACTTTGGTGAGGGAAGTAACTTATGCTTTATGGCCTAGCAACTGTAAGCTTCTACCCCAAATAAATATCCTTTATAAAAGCCAACAGATTTCTGGTATTTTGCATCAGCACCCTTTTGGCTGACTAATACAAAAATTAATAAAGGGGACAATCCATTAGGAAGATATAACAGTCATAAATATCTATTCACCTTACCAGGGTGCCCCAAAATACATGAGGCAAACTCTGGCAAAACTGAAGGGAGAAATAGACACCTCTAAAATAATATTTGGAGACTTTAACACACCACTCACATCATTAGACAGAACAACTAGACAGAAGATCAACAAGGAAACAGAAATGAACAATATGATAAATGAGTAAGACCTAACAGTCATCCACAGACCGTTGCACCCAAACTCAGTGGGTTATACATTCTTCTCAAGTGCTTATGGGTCTTTCTCCAGGATAGATCACATGTTAGGTCACAGTGCAGGTCTCAATAAATATAAAAAGATTGAAATTATACAAAGAACCTTCTCAGATCACAGTGGAATGAAACTAGAAATCAATAATAGACAGGAAAGAGTAATTACAAATGTCTGGAGGGTGAACAACACACTCCTAAATAATCAGTGGGTCAAAGAAGAAATTGCAAGTGAAATCAGTAAATGTATTGGAACAAATGAAAATGAAAATACAACTTATCAAAACTTATGGGATACAACGAAGGCAGTCTTGAGAGGAAAATTTATAGCCCAAAATGCATATATTAAAGAAGAAGAAAGAACTAAAATCAAATATCTAACTGAACAACTTGAGAAATTAGAAAAAGAGCAGCAGACCAATCCCAAAGCAAACAAAAGGAAAGAAATAATAAAGATTAGAGCAGAAATAAATGAAATTGAGAACAACAACAACAACAAAAAAGAGAAAAATCAACAAAACTAAAAGCTGCTTTTCTGAGAAGATCAATAAAATTGACAAACCCCTAGCTAGATGAACAAAGGAAAAAAAGAAAGAAGATGCAAAAAATACATCAAAAATGAAAGGGGGGGGGGAAGTTATGACTGATCCCACAGAAATAAAATGGATCATAAGAGGATATTATGAGAAACTGTATGCCAACAAACTAGACAACCTAGATGAAATTGGCAAATTCCTGGAAATGCACAAAAAACCTACACTGACATGACCAAAAAAATACAAGAATTTAACAAACCAATCACATTTCAAACGATTGAATCAATTATCAAAAATCTCCCAACAAAGAAAAGTCCAGGACCAGATGGCTTCACAGGTAAACTCTACCAAGCATTTCAAGAAGAATTAACACAAATCTTGTTTAAACTCTTCCAAAAAATTGAAAAGGAGGAAAAATTACCCAATACATTTTATGAAGCCAACATCACCCTAATACCAAAGCCAGATAAAGACACTACAAGAAAAGAAAATCACAGACCAATCTCTCTAATGAACATAGATGCAAAAATTCTCAACAAAATACTTGCAAATAGAATCCAACAGCATATCAAAAGACTTATACACCACAACCAAGTGGGATTTCTTCCTGGTATGCAAGGATGGTTCAACATAAGAAAATCAATTAATGTAATATACCACATTAACAAATTGAAGGGAAAAAAAAATACATGATCATCTTGATCGATGCAGAAAAGGCATTTGACAAAATCCAGCATCCTTTCTTGATAAAAACACTTTGAAAAATAGGAACAGAAGGAAAATTCCTCAATATGATAAAGGGCATATATGGAAAACCCACAGCCAACATTGTACTCAATGGGGAAAGGTTGAAAGCTTTCCCTCTAAGATCGAGAACAAGACAAGGATGCCCACCATCACGGTTGTTATTCGACATTGTGCTAGAAGTTCTAGCTAGAACAATTAGACAAGAAAAAATAAAATGAAAGGCATCCAAATAGGAAAAGAGGAAGTAAAATGCTCACTATTCGTGGGTGACATGATCCTATATTTAGAAAATTCTGAAATATCTATGACAAAGGTATTCAAGCTAATAAATGAGTTCAGCAAAGTGGCAGGATACAAGATCAACACACAAAAATCAGTAATATTTCTGTACGCCAGCACTGAACAACCTGAGGGGGAAATTCGGGGGGAAATTCCATTTACAATAGCAATAAAAAGACTCAAATACCTAGGAATCAATTTAACAAAAGAAATACAGGACCTATATGCAGAAAACTACAAAACAATGCTAAAAGAAATCAAAGAAGACAAACAAATGGAAAGACTGTTCATGTTTATGGATTGGAAGACTAAATATCATGAAGATGTCAATCCTACTAACTAATTTATAGATTCAATGCAATACCAATAAAAAATTCCAACAGCCTATTCTACAGAAATAGAAAAGGCATTTACCAAATCATTTGGAAGGGAAAGTGCACCTGAATAACCAAAAGCATTCTAAAAAAGAAGACTAATGTGGAGGAATTTCACTGCCTGACCTTGAAACATATTCCAAAGCTACAGAGGTCAAAACAGCATGGTATCGACATAAAGATAGACACATTGATCAGTGGAATAGAATTGAGAGTCCACAGTAGAGGACTGTTTGGCAGTTCCTAAGGAAGTTGAATATAGAATTGCCATGTGATCCAGCACTGTCACTACTAGGTATATACCCAGAAAAACTGAGAACACTGACATGAACAGACCTCTGCACACCAATGTCCATAGCAGCATTATTCACGATTGCCCAAAGATGGAAACAACCCAGGTGTCCATCAACTGATGAATGGATAAACACACTGTGGTGCATACATACAATGGAATATTATGTAGCTGTAAGAAGAAATGAAGTCGTGAAGCATATGACAACATGGATGAACCTGGAGGACATTATGTTGAGTGAAGCAAGTCAGACACAAAAGGACAAATACTGTATGATTACGCTATTATGAACTAAATAGATTGTGTAAACTCATGGAGTTCATAACTAGAATATGGGTCACTAGAAAATAGAATGAGTTTAGAAAATGGAAAGCTGAAGGTTAACTTGTGCAGAATTAGTGAAAAAGGATGTGTGTTAATCTTTGGAAATGAATAGAGAAGGTGAAACACAACATAGTGTTTGTAACTCACAGTACTTTCACATGGGTATGACAGTGTTCCAAACGGAAAGTCCAAGGTCATGTACATTACTAAAAGGAAGGCTAAAATATGTAACATGGGACTGTATAGCATAGTAAAACCACAGGTAAAATATGAATATATAAGACCATTTTCTTTGAAACTGAACTAATTTATGTTAATACTACAAGAAGTTAATATCAGACAAAAAACATTATGCTAAGTGAAAGAAACTGGACACAAAGTACTACATATTGTATGATTCTATTTATATAAAATATAAATGTAAATCAATTTATAAAGATGAAATTAGATTAGTGGTTGTATAAGATGGGGAAGGATAGAGGGATTGATGGTTGACTGATAAGGGGTGTGGAGTTTATCTTTTTGGAGTAATGAAATTGTTCTAAAATTTTTATGGTGATGAATGCACAACATTGTGATTATACTAAAAGCCATTGACTATATCATTGGCTCAGTTATCATAAGCTACTGATAGCTTGGTACTGTTTATTACCATAGCAAAATTTAGCTTAAGCTTCCAGATAGAATTAACTAGAACAAATTCATGATACTTTGCATTTGGAATACACTTTCCTTCCAAAATATTCATAGTGTCTTATGTTCTCTGGCTAATTGTCTCAAAAGCAGTCAATACTATGTTTTCTTAAAAGTTAGTATCTCTTTTAATAAATATAATTACTTTCATGTTGCCTTTGTGTTCTGACACTAAGTACTCTTTTCATCAAACTACTAAGCACACTGTATTTATTTATTTATTTATTTATTTTGGAAGTATTGGAGATTGATTCTGGGACCTCATACATGGGAAGCAGATGCTCAACCACTGAGCTACACCCGCTCCCTAGCCCACTGCATTAAATATCCCTGAAAAGTCCCATGAAAACATAACAGTGAGTTAAATATTTTCACCTTTTAAAAAGTTCCATTATTTGGGGCTTTAAATATAAAAACATAGAAACATCTTTGGGAATCTTTGAGTTTAAAAGTTTTAGCTTTATAGTGCATCTTCCTTTTGAGCATCATGAAAAATGATGAGATGGAAGAAACCTGAAAAAAAAAAACACCACATGACAAATTATAGTTCTGAACACTCCAACATCTGTTCCTACCAACAGGGAAGGGAGGTTTCATCTTCCCATAGCATTTGTCACCCTCCAAGGTAAAGTAAAGGAGCAAGAGGCATAGTGAGAGTAAAGCACTGAAACACTAGTAAAATATCTCACAATACTAACCCTAGCATCTATTTAGTCCTAAAGCTCTGAAGACAATCCTTCCAACAAAAGAAGATTTGGATTCTGTTTCAGTTTCCGTGGCTGCTCAGGCAAATACCATGCAATGGATTGCCTTAAACAATGAGAATTTATTAGCTCACAGTTTTGAAGCTAGGGAAAAAATCCAAATCAAGGCATCATCAAGGCAATGCTTTCTTTCAGAACACCAGCATTCTGGGTTCTGCCGGTGAACCCTTATCATGGGTTCCTTTATCATATAGTAATGCATATGGCAGCTTCTTCTGGCCTCTCCGTTCTCTTCTGGGTTTTGTTGACATTCAGCTTCTTGTTTTCTGTGACTTTCTCTCCTTTGTCCAAATTTGATTCCACGTATAACAGACTTCAGTAATAGGATTTAGATCTATCCTGATTGAGTTGGGCCACCCCTTAACCTAAGAAACTTTATCAAAAGGTCTGACTTACCATGGGTTCACCCCCACATGAATGGATTAAGTTTAAGAACATGTTTTTCTGGGGGACATACAACTACAAACAACCACAGAATCTGTTAGTCAATGAGAGAAATACAAGGTACACACTAAAGAAAATCTCATGCAACTGAAAGAGTTAACTATCTATAGGGTTTGTTTTTTTTTTTTTTTAATTTTACTTGTATTGGAAAGTTCTCCTTTATTTCCCATACAGCTCCCTGCATAGAAAGGGTATCCTGTGGGCAATCAGTAATTTTACAATTTGCATTTTCACATTCTGTAGCTATTTTATGAGGACACTGGATCATGTCTACATCTGTGAAACTGACATTTCTAAGGTTTATACTATTCTACATTCATAATTAAAGTGGAATCATTGAGAAAATTTAGGACTTCAGGGCCCAACCCAGTAATATCATTCAAAAGTCAGTGGAGCCTGGTTATTTAAAGACTTATAAGCAAATTACTTTTTCTAGCTTTTAACTTAATAGACTTTATCTCATGGGGATTTCTGGAAAGGAAATTGAGTGTTAGTAATACAAGCCCACTGGCCTCATCATCAAATTATTCTCGTTATATCTGGGGATTACAGCTATGTGCTCAATAAATACAGAATCTGGCACCTGAGGAATGAAAAACCTAGTTTCAGGACTCTGCCAAAGTAGAAAATGGAATTCTCAATTCTGGCTCTGGGCTGCTTGAAATTCACTCTGAGTTAAGGTTGCCAGATTTAGCAAATAAAAATACAAGACCCTAATTAAAATTGAATTTCAGATAAACAACAAATAAATTTTAGTACAGTTTGTACCGTGTAATATCTTTAAAATTATTCATTGTTTGCCTGAAATATGAATTTAACTGTATATCCTGCAAACCTACCCTGAGGACTCCCTTTTATATCCTGAAGAGTAGGGGTGAGTCCCCACTCACCCAAAAGTCAGGGTTCAGGCAATCAAAAGGAAGAAGTACACACACACAAATTTATATTCCAAGCAAGATAGTGAAGGAGAAAGTTTTAAAAACCTCCCATTTCCACGCCCGTGGAAACATTGGAAAACAAGCAGAAACTCAGAACCATCTTTCTCAGGAGTCTGGAAAACAGTCAAAGTTATAGAGCAACCAAATGAATGCTGAATCAAGTAAAAGACAACATTAAAAAGTAGGAAAGCTGTGTGGTACATTTCCTTGTCCTGGCCCCATGCCCACTCTGGCACAGCCACTGTGGCAGTTTGATATTATTTATGAATTCCAAAAGAGATACAGATTATGTTTGTAAACTGGTCTATTCCTCTGAGCATAACTGTATTAGCTTGACTGTATTAGCTTCAACTGAGACTTCTGATTAAATTATGTTAAGATTTGGGCTTTAATTCAACCACATCATTAGAGTTGGACTCAGTGTTAAGTCCCCACCCCCTTGGTGGGCTGATAAAACAGACTCTTATACAGAGAAAAAGAACACAGAGGAAGAGAGATGAGCCTGATAGTCTACAGCTGACTTTGTGAAGAGAACAGAACAGCTGAGCCTGGAAAGAGATGCGCTCCAGGAAGAGAGACAAGCCTTATGCCAGCCTACCGATAAGATCAGAAGAAGTTGGCACCATGGAGCCTTAAGAGGAAAGAGGAAGGCTGAATTCTCGCAGACATCACCCACCATCTTACATCAACACAGGGCAACAGACTTTGGGTGAGAAAGTACCTCTTATGGTACTTGAGTTGGACTCTTCAGGGCCTTGTAACTGTAAGCTTCTACCCCAAATAAATATCTTTATAAAAGCCAACAGAGTTCTGGTACTTTACATCAGCACCTTTTTTGGCTGACTAATACAGCTGCCATATGTGGGAGGTGGCCAAGTCCCCAGTATGAGTCCCTGATCTCTGGTTACAGAGGACTCAGAAGACATCTTATATACAAATTTAGTGTCATGTAAGTTTTTCTAACTTGTCTAGTGGCTATCTGAAGGACTCATCTCTGTTTCAACTAACTTGGAACTTCCATGGGACAAAGAAGTGGCAGGCACACTATAAGAAAAAAAAATGAAATGCAGCCACCTGGGGTGAATGTTTACAGTTTAGATATACAATAGAGCACATGGAGCCAGGGAGAAAAAGCTGGGGAGAGAGTTTCTTGGAGAAATTAGGATGACATCGAGGACCATTCCTGCATACTGAGGAATTCTAAAAACTTTGTGCATGCCTGGAGAAAGTCATATGCACAGAAAAAAACCTGAAAAGACCCTAAGCATTCATCTCAGCTGATCTATGGCTTTAGTGTAAGTTGGGCTAAGCATTGAAGGAGAATCTCAGCACAGAGCTAATGTTCAAAGACTAGGAGAGGCTTGTTTGTTTGGTTTGGGTTTCTTTTTTAGGGGGTTGGGTTTTTTTTGTTTGTTTGTTTTCTTAGTTACTGGCAATCAAAGAAATTTCTGTCAAAACACCAGCTGAATACAAGCTATAGGAACAGAGATTTCAGTAATCACATACAAAAAGGTATATAGTCTTTGAAAAATTAGTTTAGAAAAATCATTAAACAAATAGACTACTACAGCTGCCAACAATCAAAAAACAAAAAAAACCAGCAAATCCTGAGAAAGGGGAGAAAGTGAATTCCATAGTGTAGCAGTTTGGTAGTTTGATATAGTTATGAATTCCAAAAATAGATATTGGATTATGCTTGTAAACTGGTCTGTTAATCTGGGCATGATTAAGTTATGATTAGGGTGTTGACTGGGCCATGTCAGTAGGGTGTTGAGCCCCACCCCTTGGTGGGTAGTGTCTCTAAGATAAAAGACATGGCAAAGGACAGTGTTGGAGTAGTTTTGAGTTGGAATTGTAATGCGGAGTCTTGAGCTGGAGCCCCAGGTAGAAGTGTACAGAGGAGCTTGGCCATGAGGAAAGAGAGAAGGCCCCGGGAAGAGAAACAAGCTGTTTGCCTGACAGTCTATAGCTGGCCTTGTGTCACAAAGCAAGACTGAGCCCAGAGAGAGGCAAGCCCCAGAAAGAGAGGAACCCAAGATGCCTGAACCCTGGCAAACATCAGCAGCTGTCTTGCTCAAATACATGACAATAGACTTTGGTGAAGGAAGAAACTTATCCTTTATGACCTGGTAACTGTGGACTTCAACCCCAAATAAATACCCTTTATAAAAACCAACTGATTTCTGGCATTTTGCATCAGCACCCCTTTGGCTGACTAATACACATAGTTAGCACATTAAAATATTTAAATACCCAGATTTCAACAAAAAAATTCATAAAGTATACAAAGAAACAGGAAAGGGTAGACCATTTGAAGGAACAAAATAAAGTGACAGAAGTCCAAACATTGGAATTACTGAACAAAGACTTTAAGTCAACTCTCATAAGTATGCTTAAAGAGTTAAAAGAAAACATGGGCAAAAACCAAAGGAAATCAGGTAAATGATGCATGAGCAAAGGGAGAAGTTCAATAATGAAGTGTAAATTTTTAAAAGGAACCAAACAAAAATTATGGGTCTGAAAACTGAAATTAAAAATTCACTAGAAGGGATCAACAGCCAATTTGAACAGGCAGAAGAAAGAAACAGTGAACTTGAAGATACAACAATTTCAATTATCCAGTCTGAAGTGCAGAAAGAAAGTAGAATGAAGAAAACAGAGCCTAAGGGACTATAGTGGCACAACATCAATCATACCAATATACACATTATGGGAGTATCAGAAGGATAAGAGAAAGAGACAGGGTCATAAAGGATATTTGAAGAAATAATGGCTGAAATATTCCCAGATTTGATGGAAGGCATAAATATACACATCCAAGAAGTTCAACAAGCTCCAAATGGTATAAACTCAAAGAGATCCACATGAAGACACATTATAGTCAAACTGTCAAATACCAAAGACAAAAGGAAAATCCTAAAAGGATCAAGAGAGAAGTAACTCATCACATACAAGGGAAATCATGGAAGCCCAAAAGCCATGAGATGACATATTTAAAGTGCTAAAAGGAAAAAGAAAAAAAAAAGAATTCTATATCCAGCAGACAAGATGGTGATGGAATAGGGATAGCAGGGCTCACCTCTCTTACTAAAACAACAGAGGAAGTGCAAAAGCTCTCTGCATCATTCAGGAGGGAGTGGATCACAGAGATGAAGAGACAAAAGCAAAAACTGTGAGTTAATTACCCCCACAGCATGCAACAGGGCCCATACACACCTCAAGATAAACAGCTTTGGTACCACCCATGGCTGAATGTCAGTGGCTGAGAAGGGAGAGGACATTTTCCTCCCTGAGAAGAAAGAGGTTGTAGCAGAGGGCTGAGTGAGGTTTCTGCTCAACAAGTTTGAACAGCAGTGCCTGGCTTTGAATCACAGCTCTAGCCAGCCTGATAAAGCTCTTATTGTCCAATACCATTCAGTGGAGGTGGAAGAGACACAGTCCCTCATTCCTAGGACTCCAGGAAAAGATTCTCAGAAGAGTGCCTTCTGAAAACTAGAGTGTTATAGATTTAAGATGTTGATTGAAATCTCCATGGTAACTATGAAGAAATATTTTAAAATATATACATAAAGGGAATCAAAATTGTTAACTAAACTCAAAAGAAGGCAGTAGTGGAGGAAATGAGGGTCAAAAAAGAGCATAAGACACGTAAAAAAACAAATGGCAGTAGAGCTGATGTAGCTCAGTGGTTGAGTACCTGCTTTGCATGTACAAGGTCCCTGGTTCAATATCCAGTACCTCCAAAAAAAAAAAAAAGGCAAAGTAGCTGAAGTAGGTCCTGCCTCATCAGTTAAAAAGAGCTCATCAGTTAAACTGAGCACATTAATAGAACCAAGAGAAAAGTCACATGAATATCCATCTCAATTGATGCAGAAATGGCATTTAACAAAATCCAAAACACTTCCATGATAAAAACACTCAGAATAAATAGGAATATAAGGGAATTTACTCAACAGAATAAAGGGAATTTATGACAAACCCACAGCTAACAAACTCAACAGTGAAATACCAAAAGTTCCTCTGCTTCAACAACAGGAACAAGACAAGGATGCCTGCTTTCACCACAGCTATTCAACATGTACTGGGTGTTTTACATAGAGTAATTAGGCTATAAAAAGGAATTAAAAAACATTCAAATTGGAAAGAAAGAAGTAAAACTATTGCTATTCACAGATGACATCATCCTATACATAGAAAATCTCAAAGAATCCACAAGAAAACTACCAGAGTTAATAATGAAATCAGCAAAGTTTCAGGGTACAAGATTAACATAGAAAAATCAGTTGTGTTTCCATACACCAGCAATGAACAATCTAAAAAGAACATCAAGAAAACAATTCCATTTATAATAGTGCCTAAAAGAATAAAATACCTAGAATAAATTTAACCATAGAGGCAAAAGACTGGTACATGGAAAACAATGAAACACTGCTTAAAGAAATGAAGAAGACCTAAGTAAATGGCAATATATCCTGGGTTCATGGATTGGAAGACTTAACATTGTTAAGATGTCAATATTACCCAACATTATCTAAAGATTCAATGTGATCCCTATCAAAATCTCAACAATCTTTTTTGCAGAAATGGAAAAGCTGATCCTCTAACTAATGAAATTGCAAGGGGCCCTGAATAGCCAAAGCAATCTTGAAAAATTTGGAAGTCTCGCACTTCCTGATTTCAAAACTACAAGCTACAGTAATCTAAAATGTATGGAACTGACATAAAGATAGGCATACAGACTAACAGAATAGAATTGAGAGTACAGAAATGAACCCACACATCACGGCCAACTGATTTTCAACAAGGGTGCCGAGTTCATTCAATGGGAAACAATAGTATCGTCAACACATAGTTTTGGGAAAACTGGATGTCCACATGCAAAAACCTGAAGATGGACCCTACCTCACACCATATACAAAAATGAACTCAAAATGGATCATAAACCTAAATATAAGAGCTAAAACCGTAAAGCTCTTAGAAGAAATCATAGGGGAAATTTTTCAGGATCTTGGATTTAGTAATGGATTCTACATATGATACCAAAAACATGAGCAACAAGAGAAAAAATAGGTAAACTAGACTTCTTCAAAGTTAAAAACTCTTATGCATCAATGGACATTATCAAGAAAGTGGGAAAGCCTACAGAATGGTAGAGGATATTTGGAAACCATATATATGAAAGGTTTTAATATCCAGAATATAGAAAGAACTCCTAAAACCAACAAGAGAAACAAACAACCCAGTTTTTTGTTTTTTTTTTTAAATGGGTAAAGGGCTGGAATAGACATGTCTCCAAAGAAGAATACAAATGGCCCATAAGCACATGAAAAGATGTTTAACATCATCAGTCATTAGGGAAATACAAATCAAAACCACAATGAGATACCACATCACACACACTCACTAGAATGGCTGTTATTATATAGATAGAAAATAACAAGTGTTGATGAGGATGTAGAGAAATTGGTACCCTCATATACTGTTGGCATGAATGTAAACGGGTAAAAGCTGCTATGGAAATAGTCTGGTGGTGCCACAGAAAATTAAACATGGAATTACTATATGACTCTGCAATTCCACTTCTAGGTATATACTCAAAAGAATTTAAAACAAGGACTCGGATACTTATACACCAACGTTCATAGCAGCATTATTCCAATAGCCAAAAGATAAGAGCAAGCCAAATGTCCATCACAGATGAATGCATAAACAAAATGTGGTATATGCAAATGAATATTATTCAGCCCTAACAATAAATGAAGTTCAGATATATGGATGAATATTTTCTTGAAAACATCATGTTGACTGAAATAAACCAGACACCAATGTACAAATATCATTTGAATCCATGTACATGAAATATCTAATATAAAGAAATTCATAGAGACAAAGTTGATTAGTGATTACCAGGAGCTGTGCATAGAGGGAAATAAGGGGTTATTGCTTAATAGGTATGGACTTTCTGTTTGGAGTAATGAAAATGTGTTGGAAATGAATGTTGGTGTTAGTGGCACATATTGTGAATGTAAATAATACCACTTAATTGTACACTTAAAAATGGTTAAGATAGAAAATTTTATGTTATATATATGTTACTACAATTTAAAAATTTTTAATGTATATTTCTGTCTTCCAGACAAAAATTAAAATTAAAGCAATGCTTTTTGCTTTTTCATTTTTATGGTATGACAAACTAGATAGTCTGAAGGGCCCTCCCACCAAGCTTCTAGACTCTGGATATATTATAGCAAACAATTTTGATTACTTCACTGGGCCCATTAGAAAGTAGAGAACTCTCCAGGAGTAAAAAAATAACATAAAAAGACAGTGTGGAGAAGGGAAAGGGAAGAGTAAGAGAAATTTTCTCAGGGACAAAACAGTACCAGTACTTCCATTGGGAGAAAAGTTAGGGGCCCCAGTAAGGGCATAGCTGAACTTGGCCCTCCCTCATTAAACCAGAAACCCTTGAAGCAATGAAGTGGTCACAGGCTTGTAGCACAACAGCAGCAAACACAAATCCTCTATGAAGGAAAACATCCCCAGAACAGCTCTAGAATCCCCCAAAAGAATATGAGTTAACAGTTTTAAAATAATTGCCAAACACACAGACAGTAAAACTCAGCAAAGAAAACAAACAGTAGGCTTAGACACCTAAAGATTTCAGATACTGGCATTCTCAGATATAAAATATTAAATAATTATATATGAAATGTTTTTTTAAAAAAACAAAACAGAGTGAAACAGTGAACACTGAACAAAGTTATACAAAATGGCCAGGTAGATTAGAAAATATAACTTTTAGAAATGAAAAATTATATGTTAAGGGAAGCAGCTGTGGCTCAACTGGTTGGGCTCCTGTTTACCATATGGGAGGCCCCAGGTTTGATTCCCGGGGCCTCCTGGTGAAGGCAAGCTGGCCCGTGTTGCATGGTGAGCTGGCACAGCAAGATGATGCAACAAAGGGAGACAAGCAGACACAGAAAAAACACAAAGCAAATGGACACAGCGAGCACAAGTAGCAAGGGGGGGGGGGATAAATAAATAAATAAAAATCTTTTTTTAAAAAATTATATGTTAAAATGTAAAATGCAGTGCATGTGTTAAATAGATTATTTATTGCTGATGAGAAGATTAGATTAGTGGATGGGAAAAGATTATATGGCATGGAGAACAGAATGAGAAAGTCTAACAGACATTTTGTCAGGGTCCCAGAAAAAAGAAAAGAATTATCTTTTCAAATATTGCTAAGGTAAGACATTTTTTTCAGAGAATAGGAAAAGTAAAATCAATAGAAAGCACAAAGTAAGGGGAGAAACATGATAGCAACAATCACCAAAATAAGTAAATGGACTCACTGAGATGGATTGTATGCATTATGCATATGTTTCAATAAAATTGATTTTTTAAAAAGCAAATGAACTAATCTTGCCAGTTAAAAGACAGAAACTATTAGACTGGATGTTTTAAAATTCCAGTTACATACTGTGCACAAAAGAAGCAACTAAAACAGACAGATTGAAAATAAAAGATTGGAAAAGACATACCACACAAATAAAAAGCTAGCCAAAAGAAATCTAGACTGTGGCTTAAATATCAGTGAAGATAAATTTAAGACAAAAAATTTATTAGGGATCATTGCACTAATGAAAATTAATGTTAAACTACAACTTAGTTTAAAAATAGAAAAAATGGGCCCGGCTAGATAGCTCAGTGGATAAAGAGTGTGCTGGGGTACCACATGGAGGCCCTGGGTTCGGTTCCCGGGGACCTCTCCGAGCAGGCAGACAGCCTTGAGAAAGGCAAGCCGCCGTGGGCAGGGCAAAAGCCGCCATGGGCAAGGCAAAAAGCCGCCACAGGCAGGGCGGAGCCCCCACGGGCATGGCAAAGTCACCCGTGAAAAGCGGAGCTGCTGCCTGCGAAGCGCGGAAGCCGGCAGCCCGTAAAAACATGGAGGACTGCTGCCCGCAAAACATGGAGTGGAGCCGCC
>PVKH010021083.1:0-14454 GCA_004027955.1 Chaetophractus vellerosus | reverse complement strand
ACGAGTATTCTGAATTGTTTGGTTTGATCTTTCAGTTATCCTGCAAAGGTAAACAGTAAGGGACAGCAGGAAAAAAAAAAAAAGTCTAATGGCTTCTTTAAAAGAACCAAGCCACACATCTCTTTATCATTTCACTAAACTAGACCCCTAACTGAAAAATATTTAAGCTGAGTTGAAACAGAAATTTAAATACCTAATGAATATATAGTATGAAAGATGAAGGTTTATGATTATTTTCATAATCAAAAAGAATTTTAAATTTATCTCAATAATTAGTCAACAAATATTTACTAAGAACAGGAGATCACGATTTCAAGAATTCCTAAAAGTATACAAATGACAGAATTGTTCTACAAGGATTTTTTAATATTCACCGTGAAATTATTCAAGGAACTATTTTCATGTTAATGGTGGTATGATATGCCAAACTGACTAACGTGGCAGCTCAATCCAAGAGCTATCAGATTAGGTTCAGTGGTGTAACAGAAATTATAATAGTTCTTGGCTCTCTATATGCTGATAGGTCTTTTATCGTTCAGGCAAGCAGTAAATGTATACAATATGCTATAATTCTTTGAAAAATTGTGCTCTTTTGGAGTTCAGACAGCTCCAGAAATATCATTAATCTGGTACAGGTCAAGTTGCTGATACTTCTGGTAAACGATTTTCCTAGCGCAGTGTTTCTATAACCATCTGCGTAGGAGGACTTTTTGTGCTTTGTTTATTTTTCAAATTGTCACAGGCTGATAATTTTGTAAAAACAATAAAAATGCATTATT
The DNA here is from genome assembly GCA_004027955.1 of Chaetophractus vellerosus. Lineage (NCBI taxonomy): Eukaryota > Metazoa > Chordata > Mammalia > Cingulata > Chlamyphoridae > Chaetophractus > Chaetophractus vellerosus. The sequence continues at coordinate 13,675 of PVKH010021083.1, read as the reverse complement.
AGAATAGAAATATGAAAATTTAAAAACATACAAAAAACAAGCCCCATTTTAAAAGTATCAGATTGAAAGGACATTAAATTTCCCTGTCAAATTGCCATAAACATTTTAGAGGCACTTTTAATTTCCATACTTATTTCATCATGGACCAGCACTGTCTCATTTACAGATACACAGGGAGATAAACTGTTCTACTGTGCATACTATTATTTGGCATTATGCTAAACATTGGGATATAAAGGAAAATCAAAGGTAGTCTCTACTTTCATGATTCCCACAGTAAAATAGGTATTTGTCAAGAAGAAAGGGAGAGAAGGCAGAAAGTAAAGGAAAGAGGTGATAGTATACATAAAGAGGTCTGAAACTTCATGATGAATTCCAAGAAATGAAAGTAGTTTTGGTTACAGAAGGAGGCAGAGTCCAGTTTGGATTTTATCCTATCAGTAATGTGAAAAGGGTTTTAAGCAAGGAGATAATTATATTTACACTTTAAAACAATGAATTTGAAAGCAGTGTGCTGAATGGACTGGAAGAAGACAAAATTAGGGCAGAAAGATGACAAAGATTTTATTTGATAGTTTCACATAAAAGATTGTAATAATTTTATTTCATATAAAATATTGAAATAATGCACTAGCAGGAGAAGGGAGGAAAGATGCAAGTGATATTAAAAGTAAGAATGGCTCGGACTTGGAATAAGTCTCAGAATTTTGACTAGGGTTACTGGGTGGAAGAAGATTTCTATAAGTAAGTAGAAGAAATAAGGGATCAGGTTTTTTGGGAAATGTAAGTTTAGTCTTAGTAGGTATGTTGAGTTACTTGTATATCTAGGCAGATGCCCACCTGACAGTTACATATTGGAGTGATGATCAAGAGGGAGAATTACAGTTGAGGCAGAGTTGGAATTTGTCAGTATATAAATGTACTTCTCAAAGGTAAAGAGGCTACAAAGAATCAAGGAAATAGGAGGTCAAGAGAAACCTTAGCAAAATTTTTATGGAGTGGTATGATGGGCAGAGTGATAACGACAGGCAATATTTATATACTGTTTACTATGTGCCAAGCACCTCTTAAATATTTCACTTTGATTTTACTGATGTAGAAACTAAGAAGTTTCTTATCTAAGGTCATACAACTTACAAGTGGCTGAACCAGGAACTGAATCCAGGTAGCCTGGTTGCAGATTCATGCTTTTAACCACCATGCTATGCAGCTGAGATGAGGACTTCTGAGTGGGAGATGCGAAAGAAGGAACAAAGCATAGACCATCCTTCTTAAGGTCAAGAGTTCCCTCACTCCATCCCTACCCTTTTCAAAAAGGTTTGACAATGTATATATGTTGAAAGGAAAGAAGACAGTAAAGAGGTGAGGTAAAAGATACAGAACAAAGTCGAGATGGATGATTAATGGAACAAGTATTGGGGAAGGTGAAGAGATCTCAGAAAGATGGTGGTATAATCATGATAAAAAAATATTAGTTTGGTATAGTATTCAATGAGACCACTGAAAATTTAGGAGGAATCTTAAAGTATGTTTTAGCTTCCTTTTCAGAATTTCCTTATACACAATTGGTAACTTTTTTTTGTCTAAATACTGTTTTGCTTTCTTTTACAAACACTGAAAGCCCTCTCCTGGTAAAATATGTAATGCTTAGAGCCCTAGGCAATTAATGGAGAATTACTCATAATTTCTCAGTAATATACTAAAGCTGTAAAATCTATAAGGAATTTGATAGTTTCACATAAAAGATGCAGAAATACTGAAATAATGCACTGCCAAGAGTGGAAAGATGCAAGTGACATTTAAAAGTTAGAATGGCTAGGACTTGGGTAAGTCTCAGATTTTTGACTCGGGTTAAAAAAGCAAAATCTCTCTAGATGAAGGCCAGAGATAGATGTTTATTATGTACAAGAGACATGATTGTAAAGCAAAGAGAGGAGTTTCCAATAAACCATCATCTTTGATGTATTACTTTAGGAGGCTGTATGTTTGTTCCATTGATGCTGCCACTGCTCAAAGTGTTTTAGATACTCCTCTTTTTAGAGCTGACACACATGTGAAAAAGCATTACTATTTGGCACATAGGAGGTGCCAATATGTCTTTATTGAGTGTATCAACAATGTGTTTTGCTGTGGCAAAAAAGATACGTGATGTTTCTGTGGCAGAAGAATGCAGGAAGGAACATGAGCTATACAATACTATAGTTTGTAACTTTGGTAATTCTATGCTATTTTATAACCAAATGAAAATAAGTCATAATGGATAGTATCATACTCTACCAAATGAAATCAAGATTCAATTTAAATGTTATCTCCTTGGTAAGGCCACACTTATTTCCCAGTGACTCTCTACTTTCACTTCCATAACATTTGGCTGATCATGCTTTCTATTATATAACATATTATATCTTTTATAGTTACTTATAGATCTAGCTCACTCACTATAATACAAACTTCTAGAGAACAGGCACTGGCACTTTTAACTCTGTAATATCAGTGTTTGGAATAATACTTGGCACATTGTAGAGAATCAATGGATATGTGGAATGAATTAGCTAATAAATTAGCTCAATAAAAACAAACAAACAAAAAACCCAATTGAGTTTAGTTGCTCTTAATTCTTTGGCCCCTCTCTTTCTCCAACTCTGATGAACCAAGTCATAGTTAATGCACCATGTAGCTGAACATTACCGGAGAAAGTCTCAATTGAATAAAGTTACACCAGGCTAAACTGATGATCCTCAGACTCAAACGAGAGCTCAAAACTTCTAAGCAATTTTACCCTTTCATTCTTGGCTAACAATCTTAGTCTCATATGTCTGGGTAATGGAAGCTATCACAACATCTAGGAACTATTTGTATCCACAATCGCCTTCTTTTTTCATGTTACAACAGAAGTGACTTTCCTCTATAAAATGTTGTATTGTAAGGCTTAGTCCTAGGCATTCTTTTTTCATAGTAATGCTTAGAAAAGTCCTAGATGCCCTCACCGATGTCTATTATTTTAAATACCATTTATTAACACCCATATTTCTATTTCTAGCCTTGGACTATTGTAGGCATTCCATACTAGAATACACAACTGCCTATGATCAATCCATTTGGATGTTTTATGGGTATCACAAACTGAACATGTCTATAACTGAACTCATGATCTTCTTCCCAGCCCAAATCTGTTCCTCCCAACATCCCAATTTCATTAAATGGTTATATCCATCATTATGATAGCCAAGCCAGAAATTTGAGAGCCACCTATGATTCTCCACCTTTCATTAATTTGAATGCCTTCTACATGCCAGGCACAGTTTTAAGTAATGGGGATGTAGCAGTGACTAAAACAAAGTCCCTATTCTCATGTAGCTTTTATTTGTGTATGTGTGTGTCTGGGATGGGTGTAGGGAGAGACAAATAAATACAGAGCATGTCAGATGGTCACGAGTGATAAATGGAATGTGGGGAAGGTGGTTGGTACTATACATAGAGTGATTGGGGAAGAATCTGATTGATAATAGAGACCTAAAGAAAATAAGAGAGCAGGCATACAAATATTTTGGAGGAAGAACATTCTAGGTATAGGAAACTACAAGTAGAGGGGCCCTGAGGGAGGAACATTCTTGGCATCTGTGAGGCGGCTAGTGAGGTTGGAGTGAAGTCAGCATGGAAGAACGTGGTAGGAAATAGCAAGGGATCATATAAAGACATATAGTTTGTTTTAAGGACTTTGGCTTTTGTTGAGTGAAAAGAGAAAATATTTTGTGTTAAAGGCACAGGGTAACAGGATATAGCTTAGGTTTGGAAAGGATTGCTCTGACTGCTCTTATGAGGACAGACTGTAGGAGTTAAGGACAGAAGAAGAGCAAACAGTGAGGTGATATCTGCAATAAATCAAACGAGGTGATGGGAGCCTGGAACCTTCAGTGTCTTTGCAGCAGTTTGATATTACTGACGAATTCTAAAAAGAAATATTGGATTATGTTTGTGAACTGGTCTTTTCCTCTGGGCATATTAGATTATATTGTATTCAGAGGTTTACTTGATCAAATAATGATTGAGGCTTTGATTGGGCTACATCAGTAGGACATTTGTTGAGTACCTGTCCCCTTGGTGGGCGGGGACTCACAGAAGCACCGCAGAGAAGGGAGGTTGGAGTCTTGAGCTGAAGCCCCGGGAAGTAAGCACACAGAAGAGCTTGGTCATAAGGAAAGAGAGAAGGCCCCGGGCAGAGAAACAAGCCATTCACCTGACAGTCTACAGCTGGCCTTGTGGAGATAGCAGAGGCGCTGAGCCTGGAGAGAAGCAAGCCACAGGAAGAGAGGAACCCAAAGCCTGAACCCTGGCAGACGTTGGCAGCCATCTTGCTCCAACACGTGGTCATAGACTTTGGTGAGGGAAGTAACTTATGCTTTATGGCCTAGTAAATGTAAGCTTCTACCCCAAATAAATACCCTTCATAAAAACTAATCAATTTCTGGTATTTTGCATCAGCACCCCTTTGGCTGACTAATACAATTTTTTGTAATACATAAATTCTCCTGTGATCTGGCTTTTGCCTACTTCTTCAAACTTATTTTGTACCACTCTCCTTCATACATTATTCCACAGCTTACTTACCTTTTAGTTTCTCAAACTTTCCTATCTTAGGGGCTTTGTATATGTTGTTGTTCTATCTTTCAACTCTCACCTGCCTAAATCACACCTATTCTTTGGTCATATCTCAAATATTACTTCTGGAAAGAGGGTTTCCCTGACATGCAGTATAAATTAGGTGCTCTCTGAGTGTCTGTTATTTACTCATAGCACCCCAATTTTTCTTTTCATGCCTCATGATTTATTTAATATTTAACTCCCCTACTAGATTGTAAGCTCCATGGAAATAGAAACTTAATTAATTCCTATCAGAATGAAAGGCACTTAGCAGGCCTTCAACAAATATCTGCTGAGTAAACGAGTAACTTCATGAGTTTATCTTATTTGAAAAATAAATGACCAGCCTGAAAACCTAATATAGTCTGAAGATAATGTTCTGAATAACTTGTGGTCTTTGGAAATCAACTTAATCTCAAAGGAGAAAAAATATCCACCAGTGATATTCAGAAGAATAAAAGCAATTCTAAAAGAAGTTCTTGGACTGTTTTGAACACTTACTATCACATGCTTAAGTGTATGTACCCCTCCTAGGGAAATTGTTTTGAAGGATATAACAGTAATGCTACTTTATGGGAGAATCTTGTATTATGGAGACCATACATTAGGCATCAACATAAAAACATTTTTAAAGCATTTCTCACAAACTGATTAGTATAATTTTGAAGGAATACATTATCTTAGGATGTTCTGAATAAACACCCAGTTTAAACTCATTAACTTGTCTTAGTGATTGAAAAACCACTTAAACTTTCCTTGCTTCAATTTCCTCATCAGTGAAGTAAGGATATGGAACTTATGTCATACCTAACATCTGTGTAGATGAAATTAAGAGTGCCGATGATATACAAAACTACCTGCACTAGGCAATGGGGGATACTGTTATTATAAGAAGTGCAGGTTCATTACTGGGCAGTTTATATTTTAATATAGGTTTATATGAAAACTAGTAACTTATTTAAATAATAATTGAACAATAGTTTTCAGTGACCAACACATCGACCTGTTCCTTCCCAGGGCCGTATAATTTACAAATCACAGTAAAGAAGTGATTGATAATATTTAGCAATTGGTTTCTATATATAGTAGTAAAATATTGTACTGAACATCCGTTATCAACAAAGTGACAACTACAATAATGAAGTTGATTGTGTGCAACAAAAATCATCGAAAACTATTTCTACTTACAAACTAAAATTGAAAGATGGTCTTAAGATCAGAGATATTAAGGGAAAAAAAATCTAATAGATGAGGGCCTTTTAGTAATAGTTAAATATAATATAGCCTCAATTGACCAGAATTTAAATGTATACATTTAAAAGCACGAGGCAAAAAACAAAACAAGCCCAAGAGGAATTTAGCACGGTTCTCTCTTTTTGAGGTTCTATCAGGCTAAAATGCTGTATTTGCTAGTGACACTACTCAATAATATTTATTTATAATGTAGAATATAAGCTTGAAACACTCCAGGGTTTTCCAACCATAAAAAGTATTTAATGATGTTAGGAAACATTTAGTAAAGATGACAAATATATCTTAGAAAAGATTTTGTTATCTGGAAAATGAACAGTTTGATATCAGGTAATAGAAGTAAATTTGGAAACAGTTTTGTCTTTTTTTGGGGGAAAATTTGTAGTTCTCATTATATACTACTGATTGAAATTTCTTTTGTTTTCCTTTCAATCACAAATAAAGATCCTTGGAATAATTATTAAAATCAACACAAGGTACTTTAGTCTAATTATATTAAAAGAGCTGTTATGAGACACAATTAAAAGAGCTGTTATGAGACACAATCACTATAAGTACTTTAATGAATATATTATTAAATTGGTGTTGATGTTTTATAGTCAGAGTAATGTAAAGCTATTCTGTATTTTAGAATCAGATGTAATTATTTATAACTACTTAAAATAACCCCTCTATTTCCTCTATCTCCCTATGACCTACATTCATGATGTCATATTCCAATTATAGAATTAGGGACAGATAAAACATTCAAAAGCCTGTATTAATTCAGAAATAGAAACATTAATCCTAGAGAAATTTTTATATTAATTCAGAAGAATTTGAAAAGCAAATAAGACCCCTCCCCCCCCAGGATCTGAGGTTAAGAAAGGCATGTTTCAATTATTTGAAATCACTATTAACCAAGTTACAAAGGTACAAGGCATTCCTTTAGAGCTACTACTATCTGTCCTTCAATTGTGTAAAACAAAATTCTTACAATACAAGATATAATATTCTCTAAAATGAGCTGCCTAAGAACACAGGTTCTCTTTTCCACCCTCCCTGCACTGTCTTTTGATAGATCATTAAACATATTTTTGTTGATAGTTGTAGCTCCATAGACTGTGCTCTTATCTTATTAGTTTATAAAGTAGTGTTTTCCTTTCTACCAGATTTTGGGTTTTGGCACATAATATGGAAAGAATGCAAATAATTTGAGCTTAAAGTACTAGATTAGACGAAAAACCTACCCAGGAAAGAAAGAGATGAAATTTTTTAGTCATCCATATTTTCAGTTTATGAGAACAAGTTGGTCATTTTCTTCAAAGTACTAAACTTTTAAAAAATTGTCTTATGTCTCAGGGATTAGATTTTACTTTTTTTTTGAGGAAGGTTATACTCTATAAGCTGGGTTAAGCTAAATAAAAATTACAGTTTCATGCCAAACTGGGCTTCTGAGAATTTGTGTTCCAATAAATGTAAACAGGTCTCAAGCTGAGACTACAAAAATATTATATTAGATAAACATACGCAAAGCTGGGAAGTAATTTAACAGGAAAAAGCTCCAGGGTTGACTTTTTCACTATTTTAAAATTTAATGAGGATCTAGTTTTTGAAAAGAGTGATATTTCTGTGTAGTATTAATCATTCCTGTAAATTGTCTTTAAAAAAAACCCAAGAAAAACCAAACTTTAAGCTTTCTATTTAACATTCTTCTGTCTAGTTTACTGAATAATTTTTTTCCTAACTCAAGAAAACACAGGAAAAAATAGCCTTTTTTATGCTTGGAATCCCAACTCATTTTACATTGTATGACAGGAAAAACAAACAGGTTCTTGATTACAGTAAGTTTTTTCATGGCTTCGTAGAGACTATTTAAGAAACCCTATTATTTCCAAGTAAAGAGTTTGAAAACAACCATCTTACGCCATGCTGCCTTCCAGTGGAAAAGACCACAGCATTCCACTGCTTCAGATCCATCTGAAGAGATGCTTCTTCCAGGAAGCCAATCATGAGCCCCCTAGGCCTTGACAAGGAAAAAGACAAGGGTTGGCGTGCTCCTGAATCTAATCAACTAATGCTAATTAAAATTACCTTCAATAATGAAAATTTTGAAAACTGGTCACCCTCTAGATGGACTAACAGATTTAGGACACTAGAGAACTATTGTGTTAAATTCTTGGTACCACAGGGATATGGTAGTATTGCCTGTACTCATAACTACTGATAAGGCAGAGGCCAGGGATACCTGAACTCAAGAATTTTGACTTTGAGTGCCGTGCAGATTGAATATCCATAAAAAGTTCTACATTGTTATAGCCCTTAAGAGTTTGCTTAAGGAGAGGTAAATTAAACCAGCCTAGTTCAGAAATGGAACAGATGATAAACAACACTATTACAATAATACTAAGTAAAAAAGAATTAAAAGCATGTTCAATTCTTTCTTTTTCATTCCACTAACTCCAGCCAAAGGCAGAAGATTTGTAGGAAAGGAGAATACAGGGCTACAGAATGTAAAATCTGTCCAGAGTCACTCTCCTTAATTCTCTGAATTTAAAAAAGACAAAATAATATCAATCGAATACCAATTCAGTATTTATGATGTGCCAGTCATTATCCTAAAGCTTTATGTTCATTACTTCATTTAATTCCCACAGAATCCCTAAGATACATTTTCCTCAGCTGATGAGAAAAATGAGTTATAGAAATAACTTGTCTAGATAACAGCTATTAAGCAGGACAGCCATGATTTCAACCCAGGTAGTGTAGCTCCATACACTGTGCTCTTATCTTATTAGTTTATAAAGTAGTGTTTTCCTTTCTACCAGATTTTGGGTTTCAAACTGTTCCTCAGAATTCTGGTTTTGTATTAGAATGCTTCTGGAGCCATTAAGGAAAGTAAAGGTAAGCAGATGGGGCTCTGGGCACTTCACTCAACCAAAGCAACTTCATTAAATTTGTTTAAATATTGGGAATACAATTAAAACTCTTCATAAAAAGAAATAAGTTTTAATGCTAAAAAGCAAAAAGTTTAGAAATCATGGTATCTAGATGATGAGCTACATAAGGTAGGAACTATGTCCAAAAGTATCTTACATATTTATCATTCAAGAAATAAATTGAACCATATGATAGTACTAACCAGAAAAACTTAATTCATTCATACCACTACATCAGAGAAAATCTTCCATACTAACATAAGGTTGGTGCTGCTTAATTTGAAATCATAAGCAATCAAAAGATTTTAATGGGCTAAGTATAACTCATTCTCACATGGAAAAAACAGGAATGCTTTTCACACTCACATTTATTTTATTACATATATCAATAATTATGCTGCTTTATATACTAAAATGCTCACACATACTTTTTAGGATTATTGAATTAATATCAGGTTACATTAAAATTAAAAAGCAAATATCAGTAGAAATACTAATTTTTAATATTCAAGTTAATAAATTGTCTTTGATTTCACAGAAGTTATAAGGAAAATTGAAAGAAGCAGAACCCAAGGAAACAATATTTGAAAAAAAATTATTTAAAAAAATCTATTATTTATGTTACCCTTTTCATCTGTGGACCTATGAATTTATGAGAGTTAGGGAGTGAATTTTCAGCTTGAAGCTGTTGTTGAAATTAATTAAAAATGAAAGAAGCTTTAAGAACTAAAGGCCCAGGTTTTCTAATTCTGGATTTGGATTAAAAGCTAAAATGTCAAAAGGAGCAACTTGTTTTCAAGAGTTTTATTTTTGGGAAAATATAGTTCCCAATCAAGTTAAGATACATATGTGAAATATTATCCACTGCTTAAAATACTTGTTGCTGAATTTTTCATCAAAAATTTTTCCTACTTTGACTCCTACCATAAAATAATAAATCAGCACCCTCATAGCTATGTCTCAGTTGAAATGGAACACGTGAATGTGATATATACATGAGAGTTAGTCAACATTAGATTTGTGATGATGAAATAGTTTTCAACAGAAGGTAAAAAAAAAATTAAAATGAAGTTTCTCATACCTTAAACATACCATACAAATAAAGCTACATAAAATGCCAGATCTAGCTCAACATAGCTGACTAGAAGATAGCCATACAGAGACAAAACTCTAAATAGAATATATATTAAAGGCACATGAACCTAGAATGTAATATAGCTTTAGAAGGAATAAGTATGAATGCCAGCCAGAACCTTCCATGAATGATTAGCATGAACACTAACTCTTCTTCTCTTTTGATAGACTCAAATGCCTATGCTGTTAAAATATTTTCTTACTTCTTAGGAAAAAGTAGTAAGATTGGTTTTCTATACTAGAATGTTTTAGAAAACTCAAGCTACATCAAGCCTTTAGAACCAAAGTAATTTTGGCAGCGGCAGAAGGAGTTATATAAAAATTAGTATGACTTGGTGATCTGAGAATAGTTTTCTGGCACTGGGGTAAACACCATTTACATAAAACACTTTCTAGAGCTGGTACACAAAAGATGATTTTCAGCAAGTAGGGAGCGTAGTTCAATATATATATATTTTTAAAACGAAATTTATTTTGCCCTTGTCCCTATTTCTGAAAGCTCAGCACCCATGTACTTTATCTAAAGAAGTATAAGGAAAATAATACATTTTTGCTTGCTCTTCTCAGATGAATTCTTTCTCTCCCCTTCCAGAAAAATAATTTTAATTACCTCATGCTTAACTAGTGCTAGGATCCTAGGAAAAGAATCTTGAAAAAGTAATTCACATTAAGGTATGAACAATAATTACTCATTCAAAGAAGATTTAAAAGAATTTTATTAACCTAACCAGTATCTGCCTGGGCAGACAGCCAGCCTACTTCCTGAGTAACTCAACTCTAAACCAAGAAATAAGAAATTAACTAATTATGCTCCCCACCTTTCATTTCTGAAAGACTGCCAACTCATGGCCTAGAGTTAAGATAGTCAAATTCTAATTTTCCAAGAATGTTATAATTTAACTGGAATAAGGAAAATACACAAAAGGATTCACATAGAATTTTGTCCTATATTTTTCTCAGATAGTCATAAGATTTGCAATAATGTCCATATCAACCCAAACTGATGCAATTTTCTGCATTTAATCTACATCTTTGGAGGTTCTCTCCTGGGCATTGGAGATTCAATGATAAAATACGAATAGAGGAGAGAAAACTGCAGATTTAAAACTAAAAATTTTTGGGCTTTTAAAACACATTCTATTTGAAAAGGGGGAATAAAATTCCTAGTTTTATATATAGTGATGGTGATATAAAAAATATGTATGTCTCATTACTTCAGAATCATTTAAAGACAAAGATTTAATAATTTAGGTTGGAAAAAGGTATAAGACCAGAGTAGGAAAAAAAAGCTCCATGTAGAGAAAAGGGAAGGGAGTGGGGAGTGGGGAAGACAATGATCTCTTTCTTCCCAAATTAAAAGATCTTTAAAGGAAACTGACTTATAAAAATTTCTGTACAGAAGGAGGTTCACAAAATTTTCCCATTAAGGGTTAAAAAAAACCCAAAAACCAACCTAAAAATAATTTATTTAGAGTTAGAGGACTGGTGACCATAAGACATTCTCTAACATCCCCACCAATCCAAATAAAAGCAACAGACTTCTACTGAATAAAGGACAGATCTAACTAGCTTTTCTTTCTTTGTAGAAAGCCTAAGTTGTCTGTCTAGAATTTTTGCATGAAGTGGTATTTAATCTTCTGCAATGTGGTTATTAATTATGTGCCACCTGAGGGACATAAAAATGATATTCTATTATCAGTAGTAGAATGAATGACTCAAAAGTATATCCTTAAATCTTCCATGAAAATAGAAACTTTCAAAACACATAGAATACTCATGTTCTCACATGAAAAACCAAACTCTATTCATCTTGTTATTACTGATTGTCAGGAAACATGAGTTGCACTTTGTTTAGAAACACCTACCTGAATAGCTGAGTTCATGAAACACGTATTTCCCAAGTTACTTAGGCCACAGAGGCCTGGTTGTTCATTGTTTCTTCCAGGTTCTGAATAATCATAGTTCTTATAAGCAGTATATGATGGGAGACAATAATTTGAGTTTTTCACACTGGAAGAAAACGAAAAATATTTCTCATAATGTAGCCAATACTTACAATATAGTTAAAATGAACAGAGAATTGTAATCTATTTATGAGATAGGTGGTCAATTACAAAATTTTTTTCTGAAGCACTTAACTCTGGTACTTTTTAAGATATGAACTTTTTAAGATATTAACTCTGGTACTTTTAAGATATAAAACCCTTCCTTAATTCTGATATTTCTCAACCAATCAACAAAAATCACTGTATTATATACCACACCAACCAATACAAACCACTATTATATCTTTCTACCCTTGATTAACTGGAGCAGCTTCACAGCTCGCTCCATTCTTCATTGCGCCATCAAATTTAAAACATTCAGATTTTAAACACCACCCGCAGCAATAAATCATCTCATATATGTCCCTTTTGCATCCTGCTACTGTAATAGAGTAAGAACAGTAGAAATGGGAAGGTTTATGCTTTAGTTACAGGTTAGTGCAGAGATTTCTAAGGGCACTGTGACATCACTATTCCGATGCACTGAAGATTCTATTTATAGTTTCTATGCTAGACCAGCAAAATCTAATATTCAAATGCAGAAAAAAAGCCTGGCATGATCAGAAATGCAAAATGATTCTAAAGCAAGTACATCCCTGTATTATTTGGCGTTTCTTTTTTCTATTTTGTTAGAGAATAAGCAGTATATTTAACTAGATGAATATTACTCAGGATAATATGCACTATAGGATGATAAATGTCAATCTTAAAAACTATGTACGCAATCTTTGAAAACTTAAAAATCAGGGTAATTTTAGTGAGAACTAGGAAAAGCCAATCAATAAGTTAAATGGTATATATATATACACACACACTGAAAATAGTTTTGTGGAAAAGGATGGATTTGCCTTAATTTTTTATAGGTTTTCTTATAATAGATTTATGATGAATAATGTGGATATCATTCAAAAGCATACTTTCAATCATCTTTTTTTTTTATTCATTATAACAAACCTGAATAAGAATCAAGGTCATTTGCTAAAAGTTGAAAGCAAATGATGATACAAATAAAACTGTTGCAAATAAACATGATGAATTATTAACTCCAGCAATCTCAACTGGCTAAAATTTATTCCTTATTACATATTTAAAATAGTTTTTAACTTCTAATTCCAAGCACTTTCAACCGTGTCTTCTATCCTCTCACCCTATTATCATAATAAAGTGTAAGTGTACTACTGTACTTCTCCTTGCTCTAACAAAGCCTTTACTAAATACATACACAAACATACAGAAATGGGTAACAAACCAAAAATATAAAACACAAAACCACATCAACCTAAATATTACACACACAATGCTAGCCCACTAATATTTCTGCATTAAAAAAAAAACTTAACACTCCCACCACAAACAAAAAGACCAAGTACCAGACTTTCAAAACACAAACCACCTTTAGATTTAAGAAAAAACAGCAGGGCTCAAAGAAATGCAACCTCATTCAATTCAAATTCGGAATTTCTAGACTTGTAACTATTTAACTTAAAAACAACAACAACAACAACAAAGTACAAAACAAGAATAGAATTCAAGCATCTTTTGTTTTTCTGCAGATCACTAGCCTTATGATTTATATAATCCTAATAAAGTGGAAGGTACCTATTAACAATTCAAAATTTTATGTTCTCTGAATAACTAGATTACTGAGACTAACTTCAAGGGCACTTAACAAAAAGGTGAAGTACA
>PVKH010021082.1:0-14425 GCA_004027955.1 Chaetophractus vellerosus | reverse complement strand
CTTCATCAGTCTTTCATCGGAGCAAACTCATCGAGGACCCTTCATCAGTCTTTCATCGGAGCCCCTGGCTTGCAGCCTGCCAGCGGAACCTGGACTTGTGTATCCCCACGGTCACGTGAGAGACTCTTATAAAATCTTATATTTTTAACAGAGATCTCGTGTTGATTCTGTTTCCCGAGAGAACCCTAACTAGAACACTATTATATTCATTTTTCTAAAGTTACCTAATATATCCTAGAAGGAGGGAGTAGCTAGAAGGACAAATCACCTGTAGGGTTTTTCTAATCCCCCCAGTACCAGCAACAAAAGGAGTCCTCTTAAATTTCTTGGATGATTTTCTTCTTTGACCCCTCTCCCCTGATCCATTCTGTGTCTTCTAAACCTATTTCTAATGCACTGTTTTACTTGACTTCCACTCTTCTTGTAATTCTCTTGAGGCAGGGAAGGGCTATAAGAGCAAAGAAACACATGGGAAGCAAATTTATATAGTGGTTTTTTTTTTTTTTTGAAGGTTGTTGGAAGTCTACATACATCTTTATTACTAATTTAAGTACTCAATAAGTGCAAGAAGTTCTTATTTCTGAAGGTGATGAATATTGTGTTCACAATGCTATTTCAATGAATATATTATACCTTAAGAGAAAAGGTATTTTAAATTTGTTCTAATTTTTTGATAGCACTCCCTTATTATCATAAGTGGTGACTCAGAGTCTGAGGTAACATCATGACTTTTCACCCAAATGGAAATGACACACTTTTACTGCTGTTTCTAGGTTAATAATGAACTTCCTTCTCTTTAGATCAGGGGCTGGCAAACTTTTTCTATAAAGTGTCAGTTACTAAATACTTTATGGGTCAGATGGTCTCTGTCACAGCAACTGAAATCTGCCACTGCAGCATGAAAGTAGCCAAAGACAACACGTAAATGAATGGGCATAGCTATGTGCCAATAAAACTTTATTTACAAAAATTTAGCCTGTGGGTGGTAGTTTGTCAACCTGTCTTTTGCCAAGAGCCTTGGGCTTCTAAAAACCCTTTAACCTTCTTGTGATATACAGGAAATCAAATTACTGTGCTACTTGTAATTTCAAGTTTCAAGATTTAGAACTAGTCCATCTTTCTGGTATGTATAACACTGTTCAGGGTTTTAAAAACAGGTTAAGAATAAGGAAAAGGGAAGATATGAAAAGAAAGAGGTTGGTTTAGAAGAGAGTCTTAGGGAAATGGTAAGGACAGAGAGGTATCTCCATTGCTTGGAAACACTTAAAGACAGAGGTTTATACACTGATTATTTTATTGACATGGCCTCCTTGTTCTCTAGTTCTTTCTCAGCACAACATGCCTTAATTCCCTTAAGACTCCATTCTGGGTGCCTAAACCCCAGATGTGCTGAATCTTCTAAAATTGGATGTACAAGGTCATATTCTGCTATGATTTCATCATCTGCTCACATTTTATTTCTTAAGGACAAGCCACCCTTATCTTGGTAAAATAATCCATAACAATGATATTGATGACATTAAGACTGGTCAGGTAAACAAGAGGACAAGCCACAAAATGGACTATTTGTAATTTGTATCTAACAAATGAATTGTATCTAAACTCTTAATACCTCAACAACAAGAAGACAAAACAACCCAATTTTTAAAATGGTAAAAGATTTGAACAGACATGGTTCACGAAAGGAGGTATATGAATGGTAAACACACCAATATGTTCATCATCATTAGCCATCAGAGAAATGCAAATTTAAACCACAATGAGATACCATTATACACCCATTAGTGCGAAAATGGAAAAGATCAACAATAGCAAGTGTTACCAAGAATGAGAACAACTGGAATGTGCATACACTCCTTGAGGGAATGTAAAAACATTATTGAAAACTGTGTATCCCTTCCACTCTCACTAGTCAAAAACTAGAAACAACATAAAAGCCCATTAAGAGGTGAATGTTTAAACAATATACTATATTTCATACAATGGAATACCACGCAGCAATAATAAAGAACCAACTCCTGATACACGTAACAACAAAGCTCATATAGTAAATAATCATATTTCTATGAAATTCTAGGAGAGAGAAAACCACAAAAAGCAGATTAGTAGTTGCCTAGGGCCAGAGGAGGAGGGGGAAAGGAATTGCAAGGTAGGACAAAAATTCTTTTGAAAGCAATGGAAATGTTTTGTCCCTTGATTTGAGTATTCCATGGGTATATACATCTGTTAAAACTCATCAAACTGTACATGAGAAATGGATGAGATTTATTGTACCTGTATTATAAATAAATAAAATTGATTTTAAAAAAATAAGAAAAAAAAAAAAAGACTGATGTAAGAGTCTAAGCATGAGGATAGCAGGCTGTCAGTGAAATTCCCACAAGATGCTAATCAAAAGTTTAGAGAGTAGTAGTTGTATTTGTTGTTTTGTTTTTGTTCTTGATTTAAAAAATACTACTCATCAGAAGATTCAAAAGTAGTATATAAAATGAAGAAAAAGCCAGAGGAAGCCACTGCCAAGAGCACTTTGTGTTCTTCTGAACAATTTTTATATACATGTATTTTTGTCCCAAGACAAACAGATCATACTCCTCATATATACTGTTGTGAAATTTACTGTTTTTAAAACTTACTAAATGGCACAACTTTTCAAGTCAATAATAACAGATGTGCTGATTTCTAAATATTATATTATGTTGTTACACCTCAATTTCTTCTATCAGTTCCCTAGTATGGACATTTAGACTACTAATAGGACATTCCCTGCCTTGAATCCACCCAGCTAGAGACATTTCCCAGCCCCTCTTGAAACTAGAAGTTGCTATGTGACTATGTATGGACCAATGCAAAGTGGGAGAAAGTAACAGGTACGTTCTCCAATTCACAATCTAAAAGATGAGGCTGGTTAGCTTTGACTTTTTTTTTTAACCACCACCCCTACTTCCTCTTTCCTGTTTACTGGGAAATATCAACAACTAGAGCAGTCACTTTGGACCAGGCAGGGAAGGCACATTGGGAAGATGAGAGTACCAAACCACTGAACCAACCCATCTGCTAGGAATCGTTCCCATTAGACTGTTTTGAGAGAAATACAGACTTCTCTTTCATTTCAGCCACTGATTTGGGGGCCTCTCCATTAAAGAACCTAACCTATATTCTAACTAATGCATGTATTAATCAGCATTAACTTAGAATCTTAATGTTTAAGGTTAAAAAGCAAATAATCTAGGGCATCAATGAATTCTATATAACACAGACTACCAATCTGTCCTAATCTGTCCCTGTTATCTCCTGTAAATTTCCTAGGGCAGTTCAGACATCCAAAACTGTTTGAAATAATATTCTAGCAGTTCTTCCATGGTAACAGTAATAAACTTCTCAGCATTATCCAGTGGATGAAGATTGGAGTAAGATAAAATAAAATTTTTCTAGATTTTTAATTTATAACATTTGTGGGAAGAAAACAGACACTCCCAAACCCTGCCAGATAAACTGTAAACAAGTACAAGCTTTCTATAAAGTGATTGACAGTATATACCAAAAATCCCAATAATGCTTATTCTCCTCGACTGTTAATTCTACTTCTACATATTTATCTAAAGGAAATAATCAGAGTTGGAAAGAGAGATTTATGTCAAGGACATTCAATATAGTGTTTATTACAATAGGAAACATCTTGAAGGTTAATAATGGAGGACTGATTAAATAAAGCATGATAAGTAATAAAAATTATTATTAATAATAATATATTTATGGCCAGGAACTGTTCTAAATGTTTTATATATTCCAATAGATATATTCCTTACCATAACCCTATGAAGCAGGTATAATAATTGCCCCTCTATCATAAATGAAGAAGCTGAAGCACGAGAAGAGAAAATAACTTGCCCAAGGTGATATAGCTCAAGTGATAAAGCTTGAAGCCAGGAACTCTGGCTCTAGAGTCCATCACACTATATTGCCTTTCATGTAGATCTAGGTGACAAAATATTATGCAGCCCCTTTTTAAAAAGTTTAGGAACAGTTAATAACATGAGTAAATATGCAGACATGCTAAATGAGTAAAAGTCCCCCAACATGATCTCAACTCTATTTTAGAAAAGTATATACATTTGTGCATTAAAAGAGACTGGTTGGGAAGCAGAGGTGGCTCAAGCCAATGGGCACCTCCCTCCCGCATGGGAGGTCCCAGGTTCGGTTCTGGGTGCCTCCTAAAAAGAAGACGAGCACACAACGAATGGACACAGAGAGTAGACAGGGAGGGCAAACGAGGCGGGGATAAATAAATAAAATAAATCTTGAAAAAAGAGAGAGGCTGAAAGGAAACAAAATTTTAATGTTAATAGCAGTATCTGAATGATGAAATTACAGATGACTTAATTTTCTTCATTACATTTTCTAGTATTTCTAAATTTTCTAAAATAAACTTGTATTGCCGTAATAAATGGGGGAAAGCCCATTGTAATTTTATCAAAAGGAAGTAAACAAAATATATCCTCCAACCCTCTTTATATTTCTTCCTTGTAGACTTAAAGGAACACTTTTTATTTTTGGCTTCAATTTTTAAAATTTGCTTTCAAATTTTTTAAAAGTGTGCCCATTCCACACCCCCACCACCACCAAAAATAAACAAAACATAGAGGCCAGAACTTAGCATATATTTCCCTCAAAATCAATGGAAAAAGTTGAAATTAAGGTTGTTGCAAAAAGTATATAACTTGTTTTGCTTAGATGAATGTATTTTCATCCATATATTACAGCCATAAGACTATAAGGGAGTCTATACTTCAGTTTTCTAATATATATAACAATCATAACATAGGGGGCTGAAGTATGCATTCCCTTATAGCTCTAGAACTGTATAATGAAATACTTATGACATAGTCCAAAATGCTAGGGCAGTATATAATGCATATAATCTTTTTTAAACACCACAATTAACTAATAAAAATCACTACATGTATAATAGACCTTCTGAGTCTCTGCTTTTTAAAGTAAAACATTTAAAAGCCTCCAAATCATATTTCTGCTTAATAATGCACAGCTGCTATAAACTACTTATTAAGAAGTGCAATAGGGTGCTGCCAGCTTTCCTTTCAGTCATCTTCTAGAGCTTAGTATTTCTGACTACATTTTCAAATTAATAAGTTCTTTCATTAAGCAGATTATCTAAAAAAAATACCTTCTTTTTCAATTCCTTGTACAAAAAAGAAACAAGAGAACCTAAGAAAATTAAGGCAAGCATACCTTTTTAAACCTCTAATACATTAATCAAATTAAGAAAATCTTATATTAATCAGAGGAACACTACTTATATTTATATATTTTATTTTTATGTTTGATAAACTAAACTTCTTTGTCCTCCTTTGCCTATAACAGAAACTTTTTTCATTTTTCAAATGAAAATAAAATAATTTTATTTATAGTTTTTCAAAATATATTCCTCATCATTGACAATTACTTATTTCATCCACAGAAAAAGCACATGCAGATTTTACTATTCCATCTGACTTTTTCCAGAACATTTCCTTTAAGATACTATATTACATGTTAAGAGTTTAACAATGAACTATAATGGCATGTTTCATCATTTAATCAATTTGTTGTTCTAGTTTACAAAAAAGGAAGCAAGACTAACATAAAAACTCAGAAGTGATAACCAAATTTTATAAAGAGCTCAATAGACACAGAATAGAACTTTAAGACTACCTGAATTTGGAGTCTTTTGTGTGACTTGTCTGGGCATTAAGTAACAGCTAGATTTATTTAGGATAACTGCAGTTTAATTCAGAAAACAGAATGAATCAATGAAAAATAAGTCTAAGAGAGGTCTGATCAAAGGACACTAATCTTTAAGATTTGTCTTTAAAAAAAAAAACGTTAAATTCTTTGATAGAAATTTCCTTTTTAAAGATGTTGACTTCAAAACTTATATGTCGAGGAAGCGGATGTGGCTCAAGAAATTGAGCTCCCGCCTACCACATGAGAGGTTCCAGGTTCGGTTCCTGGTGCCTCCTAAAGAAGATGAGCAAGACAACGAGCTGACACAACAGGCAGATGTAGTGAGCTAACAGAACAAGATGATGCAACAAGAGACATGAGGAAAACATAATGAGAGTCATAACAAAGTAGGGAGTGGTAGTGGCTCAGGGGATTAGGCGCCTCCCTCCACACTGGAGGTCCCTGGTTTGGTTCCCAGTGCCTCCTGAAAAGAAGACCAGCACACAACAAACAGACACAGCAAATGCAAACAACGAGGGGGTGGGGAGAAATAAATAAATAAAATAAATCTCAAAAAAAAAAAAAAAAGTATGTCACTTAAATACACAATTATCACAAATATATCATGTGTATGTATATGAGCATTGATAATACACTCAAACTTACACATGTACATATTTTACGTATACATATGCATAAGTGCATACATATATAATGTGTGAATGTATATAAATTTATTAATGTATATTTTCCACATGTAAAAATTGTCCAGTTAAAATTTTTCACTTGAAGAAGCTAACTTTGAGAGCAAGCAATCCTTAGGAAATAATACATACTTTTGGGGACTATCATGGCTAATTTCAAGATATTTTAGCATAAAACACTTCAATTCCCTCACACAAAATAATCTTACTACTATTTATTAAAATCACTCAGAAACTTAAACCATGCAACAAAATATTCCAGTGGGATATAGCATAGAAATTAGTGTCTAGCAATTACTTTAAGTTCTGCTGCAGTTCATTTTCAGAATCTTTTTTGGCCAATTTTGTTATGGAACAGGTATACTTTTCCATTGATTGCTTGTTTTGTGCTAATTATTACTAAGCTTTCAATTAGGTAGAATTCAGCTACCATATGCCAAGAATTAGCTATCCAAAAGCAGTTAAGCAAAAGATAAAATCTAAATTTGAAGAGAATATCCACCAGCAGATGCTAAAGTCAGCTACAATCAGAAAAGTTATTTATTCTTTATAATTGGCAAGAGTTTATAAGTACATATTTTCAATAATCTCCATGTGAGCTTAGGACAGAAATTTGCAATTAAAAGTTTGCTGAGCAAGTTTTTTGAGCGAATTAATAATCTTTATAGAGGAAAATCATCTACTATTTCATTTTATACTTGATCCAAAATGGATCAAAGGAAGACTTTTAGTTAATCTACTACTGTAAAACTAATGGGCAAATGGCGATGATGTCTTTAATTTTATAGTCACAAATGAATGTTATCTCTGTCTGTAGGAACTCTGTACAGAGAATATAAAGATATTATTACTTGACTGAGTATATTTGCAACTATAAAAGTATCACTGTTTTAAGTCAAAGCAAGTAGCTAACTGAAGTCTATCCTACTCTCTTAAGCACCCTCTCTACACAGATTCCCTTACTTCTCCAAATTACAAATTCACAAGCAATCTACATTTAAAATTAAAATGTTTTATTGCCTTCTCCTAATATTTTAGAGGTCACCATACATTGTAATGTTATAAATATCTTAGGTGACCTTGTAAAAATTTCTGTAAGATTTGTTAAAGATGGTTATTTTCATCAATATGCTTATCTACATATTTATTAATATCTAAGGGTTTTTACATAATAGGAAAAAGAGTCAATGAATAGATAGCATATGAAATTTTATTATACCTAATTTGAGCATCTTACACCACATATCCTTCTAGTCAAAGTATCTTTTTTATTATTATTATTATTATATATCCCCCCCTTTCTGCTTGTTCTTGCTGTGTTCATTTTTCTGCGTTCTTCTGTGTCTGCTTGTCTCCCCCCGCTGCGGCGTCCCACCGAGTCAGCTCATCGCGTGGAGGCCTGCCTGCTCGTGGTGGCTTGCTCTGCTCGCAGGGGCTTGCCCTGCCCGCGGCGGCTCTGCCCTGCCCACGGCGGCTTGCCTTCTCAAGGTGGTCTGCCCACTCGAGGAGGCCCCGGGACCTGAACCCGGGGCCTCCCATGTGGTAAACCGGAACCCTACCATTTGAGCTACAGCCGTTCCCTCAAAGTATCTCTATAAATGAAAGGCAATTATAACATGGATAAAACAAAAGCAAAATGAGGCTTGCAAATCTATAATTTTGAAAAACAAGATTTTTGTCATTATATTTACTTATATCATTATTAATCTGCATTCTGCGCACAAGAAAGCTAAATTGTGCAGAGAAGCAAAAACCATAGTAGTATAAAATACTGTCCTTAAATAATGCACAAAACAGCTATTTGGGTGGATATACATTACTGAGGTTGCAAACTGCACCTCCCCTCTGAGAACTATTTAATATTTTATATGGATACTTACAGAGTTGATAACAGAAAAAATTAAAGAAGCCTTATAAAGTTACTATTTGACATTACTGTAGAGCCATGATGTCCTCAGAGTACTGCATTTCAAATTGTAATAAGTCCTACTTCAGATGATAGACATTGATTTTGAAATATAGACTACTGAAAAGAAAGATTCTAAAGTCAGAGACCATTAGAAAGCATTTTTCCCTTTCTTACAAGACAACGATGAAGAAATTAAGATTTAGACAAAATCATCCTTATATATCATTACCCATTATCTGCTGCATTAAAATTTTTTATCACCAAGATTACATAAGGCCTGCATACCAAGTTCATCGTGCAAACTGCTACCGCCTACAGCAGATGCATTGTCATGTGATGCTTCTAAGTGGACACTCCCATTTCTCACCAGCAAGGAGGCACTAGCACTGAGCACTGCAGCCTGGGAAGGGGGACGGGACTGGACTTTGACCTGGGCTGTGGACTGCTGGCCTTGTTGACCATCTTGAAGGCTAGGAAAAAACATGGATTGGGGAGAATTACAGGGAAGAAAAGAGAAAACAATAGCTAGAATGAAGTCAATATTGAAAAAGTTTCAGTAATCTATGAAAGAGCCAACAAGATTTATAAAATACACAGATTATACTGCTGGCTTAATTCTGCTGATCCCTATAAATCTGATTCATAATGCCTAACCGAGGGAACACAGTAAACATTTAAGTCATCAATCATGTTAAGTCAATCAATCTGTAACTTCTTCCTACCTCGATCCAACTAAGTTCCAATATAAGGAAAACAAAAAGCAGCAAGAATCATGAATACATTCAATATATGTGGGTTGCAGTTGATTCCAACAGATAAACACTTTTTAGTTAAAATAGTTAAATGTTTACTGCCTTGTAATAATTATCAAATTGTTCTTACAAATATTCTTGCATCTCAAATTCACAATAAAACAAAATCTCTATGTAACTGAAAACCTGAGAATCTTTATCAAATGCAACCAAGAAGACAATGCTGAATCAAAAGAAAATCACAAATAATGCAAGTGGACCAGAGAAACAAACACTGACTCAACCAAAGAATGCAAATGGCCATTGGGATGATGGCAGAAGATTTGTAAAATATAGAGTGTTATCTATGAAAAGTCTATATATTTCTGAAATTAGGCCATAGTTAATAATTATGATTCTTTAACAAATTTTGTTACTTCCTTTCCAATCTATACTGTCATATTAACAACATTAATAAGGATCCATCATTCTAGAAAATCTGTGAAATGATCTGAAAGCCAGTGATTTTTCAAGGATAGTTAAGAGTCTCTATTTTAAAAAATTTTATAACATTTTTAAAACACTTATTGCTTTATGATAAATTTATTATTTATTTAAAAGTATAAAAATCATAAATTATCTAAAATTAAGAAACGAAATCAACTCTTTATATTTTTATATATTTATGTATAAAAAATATGAACACTGAATTTTAATGGTCTTAGTAAAAAAACAATCAAATTTAAACTGATGAAACTCATGAAAACATTTCAAGTACAATTATACATCATTCTCGACACGTTGTTCAATGCAATTCTGCATTATGTCAATTTAAATTTACTTTGAACAAACCTGGAGTCTGTCACTAAATTAGGCCTCTCAGGAAAAAAAAAAAAAAGAATGTTACTGAAGATGGTCTCATTCATTTTTTATATGTATCAAACATTTTTAATCCTCTAAATTCGATGTAATAGTTTACCTGATGCCTATAAAAGAACAGATTCATCTGCTGTATACTGAAAAGGGAACTGTAAGTTGAAATAACGATGAAATAAAAGGCTATGCAGAAAATATTTTATATATTGCTTAAGCCTGTAGTTAAAGCAACAAAACACACTCAGAAGCTGCACTGTTCAATTCAATAGCCACATGTGGCTATTTAAATTATTTAAAATTTTAGATCCTCAGTCACATCACATTTCAAGGGCTCAAAAGCCAGGGATGGTAGCTAAAGACTAAACAGTAGTTGGTAGCTGCTATAGTCAGTAGTAGTTAGTAGCTACTGACTACATTATGGGCAGTGTTGAACATTTCTACCTTCACAGAAAGTTCTATGAAACAACACTCCCTGGAACTTTAATTTTTCAGGCATCTTTTAGAGCCAATGAAAACATATACTATACATGCTCAAGAGAGCACAGGAATGCACGTCATATATGAAAAAAAAGCATGTCTGCAAAATGTTTATTTGTCGATCCTTCCTGGCATTGTCTTTTAAGCCATTAACTATAAAAGTATTTATTTAATAACTTCTTTGTACTAGAATCTTGGTACAGCAAACATAAATCAAGAGTTGATCTTGGGAATTAACATAATTAGATATGTTTGTACCTTCCATACATAAATAATATAGATCTGTGACTCTTCCTCGGAAGGTACCTAAACTTATCTACAAACTTTATCTCAATGAACAAATTTCATAAGGGAGAAAATGGAAAAGAAAATGGTAAGGAAATAGTTCTAGAAGTGTGTCCCTTCAGATTCAGAAGTCTGTAGAATTTAATAAAATATGTACTCAACGAATTTTTCTATCAATTTTTTTCATTTAAAGTCATAAATAAATATGCTATGTAGCATTTAAATGTATTTTAAGGTGAACATTAGTATATTTAAAAATATACTAATCTTAAAAGACAGAGATCCACAATGTATATCCAAATATACAAAAAGATCTTTAAAATATTAAGCAAAACATGAAAACCAACTCCAGAATAAACAAAGGAAATTAGCCGAAATCCATGTGGTTGTAAATGTCAAATTTTTTTAACATAAAAAACTAGCCACAAAATGTTTATGCCCTTAAATTCCTATGTTCAAAGCCCTTCAACAACAATAACAAAGTCTGTCATTTTTGCAGAAAGGTGGCACTTTATTTTAAGCTAATAATTGGCATTAATTAATCTTGTTTACAGCATCAATTAGATGCCAGAATTACCAGTTTTGACGAAAAGTTGCAACTATTTTACAACACAGGATAAAGGAAAGGTAGAAAGTTGGGTCTATAACTATTGGATATCAATAGCATATAATTGACATGCAATCTTAATATTAACAGTTACAATTATAGATAAATAGGGTGGGTCTTGGTCCATCCTTCCTCTGTTATCACCTATTTGGTATTTGACCTTTCCTGCTTTATACTATTAGTTATCTTTGTATGTGTCCCCCGAACTAAAATGTAAACTCTTTTAAGTGTATGACCACATTATTCCTATGCAGGTTCAGATTCCATAGAACACCCAGAAGAGGGTCTTGAAAACAGTACATGAACAACAAATATTTGGTGGATTCATTCCTGACCACCACAAAATGATTACTATAGATTTCTAATCAAGGACTCTCAGTTATTACTACTACCTTACTTTATCACAGATCTTTCAATCTTACACTATCTTTAAAAATAAATCTAAGAAAACAAAGTTTTTTTCCCTTCTCCCAAACGCACCAATATTTTTCAGTCCATTAACTAAAGTTCTAAAAGATATCACATTTAGGTAAATTAATACAGATAAATATAGAACTATGATTAGGACTCAATATTAGTATTACAAAAGTTTAGTATTTGCCTTTGTTTTTATCTCTAGTAACTGTAAGAATTATCAAGGCACTACGAAACCTAACTACAAGGCTATCTTAATGAAAAAAAAATACTTTTCAAAATAATTCTGAAACTAGATATTCTAATAAGCATTATAAAATACATGCCAATGCTCTTTGTGAAGAAACTGATGATACTTTTCCAATCCTCGGGGATGTGTATTTCCCCAAGTTGCACAAGAGCATTGGTGCTTTTTAGATCATAAATCACTTAAACCATTCCTCAAAGGTCACAATAAATTAGATTTTACTAATATTTAGCTAGTAGTTATAATTAAAGAATCCCCACATCTATTCCATTTCTTTTGACAAGTTTTTCAAATTTTGCATGAGGATGATATCCTATATTCATTTAAATATGAGAGGATTATTCGGTAACTCATACTGATAAATAGCAGCAATATACCTTATCTGATTATCTTTGCAATGACAAAAGATGATTATATTAAATTAGTGTTTCTTCTAATTCCTCACAGTTAAGTTTTATATTACTTCATCCCAGGATGAAGTCAGCTTATTTAAAATAAATGCAACCTTTAAACTGGATATACCCTGGAACCTCAGCAAAAATTAAGTACTGACTGCTGCAAGACTACTTTCCAAAAAGTCTAATTTGGGATCTTTACAAACAAGTTCCATATCATCCTCATTTGAATGGTGATGTTTTTAAAACCCTAGAAGAACATGGGGAAATTCTATGTGATTGGCTGGAGCAGAACACAGCTCTTCAATATTCCACCACTCAGAGAAAAACCTAATTTGTCTTTATGTGCTTAGTGAGTGAGATCCAGCAGGCTCATTGTGAAGATGAAAAGATTTTAAGGACTAAAAAGAGAAGGTTAAAAAAAAAAGTTTAAGGAGTATCAACATGGAGTGAGGAGAAAAGCAAAGGAGGTGTCTACGGCAACTATTATTCAAGAGACAAAAAGAAGTTGTTAGAAATAAAACAGGAAAAATATAGTGAAACATTGAGCTTCTTCAGCATATTGGGACTATGCCCCAAATCCATCAGAAGAAAGAAAAGTTCCTTCAAGCAGCAAAGGAAAGGAGGTGGACAGGAAATAGAAGAGCAGGGCTCACAAAAACCAAAAGTGCTCGGGAAAGGTTTCTAAGCCAAATGTTTGTTTTAATGGTTGCCTCCTAATTTTTATATTTTAAAAACTAACCCCTACTACTCTTTATGGAATTAAGCATTACTTCAAGAATAATTAGGAATATAACCTATGAAAGATGAAGTTTTTAATTATAACTTAAAATCCTAAAAAAAAAATCAAGTCTTAAACCCCAGGGGAATATAAATGAGACACTATTGAAAAGAGATAAGGATTTTGCTATTGTCAAGAACAAGGTTTTAGCAATGAAAGGGGTTTATCTCTTCCAACCTATTATGCCATCACTAGCACTTTGTAGTCTTAAACTAAAGCACAAATCTTTTGAACAGATTTGACATTTCTAGTTCAAGGTATGGACTCTAAATTTGATATAATTATGAATAAAATACTAAAATTTTAATGGAAAATTATTTCCAATGTAATAAAAGGATGATTTCTTAACTAGGAATACTGGAACAAATAGAAATGTTTTTGCTTAGTACAATACAGGTGTTGAGAAATTCAACATAAATATGTGTATATATATATAATTGGCCATACTTTGCCATAAAGTACATATTTTCGTTCCACGTTCTGGTGATTATGAAATAAAAGACACCATTTTTAAGCATATAAAAGAAAATATATTATAATGATCTGTTATTCTTCAATAAGCTCACTACTCCTCAGACCTCTATTTTTTCATATTGAATAGTGATGGCTTCTGGGAAAGATATTGCATTCACATTATTAATTTGGAATTAAAAAAAATATGAAAAGCTGATTTAAGTCCTCTATTTACATTTCTATAACTGCCTTAATGTGATTTTGCAATTTAAAATGGGCTAAACCAATCTGACCATTTTGTTTAAATAGTGTAACATACGGCATGCATAATGCAATAGGCTCATGGTCACATGCAGAGAAAAACCTAGAAGAGCTTAAAAGCATAGGAGAGAAACTGAAAGAGAAAAAGAGAAAACAAGGCCATTCAAATGCCTTCTTGGCATTGACAGAACAGGTTAGAAGGTCTGTTACATGCATGCTAAACTTGGTGGAATTTTAAAATACCATACCTTAGGGGTGATCCGATGAGCAAAGTAGGAGGGGTAGGGTTACTCCCTGCATTGTGCCGGCGCCGTACTGCCTGGCGCCTAAATGTGCTGCGTTCACGGCGAAATGACACCGCCTCCTCGCTGGCCTGTGCTGCTGCATCAAGACAGACTTAGGTCAAATAGGAGCCTAGGTCAGAAATGTAACTAGCGGCTGAGCCTGTCTTTCCCACCCTCCTAGGTAAAGGAAACTTGTCTAATTGATCCAAATTGTTTTCATATGTGCCGTTAAGCTATGTTATTAGGTAACACGCAAAAAAATGTGTCAATGGTTTAAGCT
>PVKH010021081.1:0-14427 GCA_004027955.1 Chaetophractus vellerosus | reverse complement strand
ACACAATTCTACAGACTATGGAAAGATATATAATGGCATACATCTGTCATTGCAATGCCATTCAGGATGATTCCCAAGTCCCAAAAAGCCCCCGCATTACAACTGTCTTTCCCTCTCCCTGCCCCCAGAGCCTCCAGTGGTCACTCCACATCAATGCTGTAATTTCTTCCATTGCTAGAATCACAACAAGTCTATTTCAGAATACCAGTAAATCCACTCTAGTCCATAGTTCATTCCCCAGTCCTGAGGATTCTGGGATGGTGATGTCCACTCCACCTCTAATTGATCCCACACAGCTAATGGATGGGATTCTTGCTTGCAGTTATAGACTCTCTCATTTCCTTGGTATGATGGTTGCCAATCCTCACCTCCTTGATAATTGTCCTGGGTGAGTCCAATGAACTGGAGAGTAGGTGTTGCAACTCTGCTGATACTCAGGGCCCACCTGGCACATGGACAGCCCAAAGATTCAAGTCTCTTGGATGTATATCTACCAACTCCGGCACCAAGTACAGGTTCAAATAGAAGGGGCAGATGAACCTTGTATAGAGAAACCATAACTGAGTCCAACTGTCACTCTCAGGAGCACAAATTCCAAAGTAGGGCCCACTGGCAAGGCACCAAACCCCAGAACTATCTGCCCTGACCATAGGACCTGGGTGTCTCCAGGGCCTTCAGCAGCCCCACTATTTGAGGTATTATCCACTTTGGCAGTGTATGAGATCCTGCTGAGGTGTGTATAAGCTTTGTCCCTGGGATAACCTCCCAACTCACTTTGAAGTCTCTTAGCCATATAAACTCATTTGTCTTTACCTTTTTGCCCTTTAATTTGAAGCCTTTTTTCCAGTTACATTGTTAGTTGGTGGTTAGTAGTAATCCCATGGTGCCAGGAGTGCTCATCCCCAGGAGTCATGTCCCATGCTGGGGGAAAGGTAATGTATTTATATACTGAGTTTGGCTTAGAAAGAGGCCACATTTGAGTGACAAGGAGGCTCTCAGGAGGCAACTCTTAGGCATACCACAACACTAGACTAAGTTTCAATTTCAAGAGCAAAGGCTCACAAGCATAGTCGTCAATATCAAGGACCTGTCAATGGACCATCCTCCTTCCCCAGTCATTACTTCTGCACTTGGAGGACAGTTACTCCTACATTAAAGAACATGACAGAGCTCTCCAGGATTGGCATTCAATATTCTCTCGATTATTGTGTGAATCTTCACCCACTGTGACAATGCCCCATGAACATTTGAACACATTTATATGCCTTATATGTTTGTCCAGGTGAACTTCCTCCCATGTATTCCTCATCACTGACACCCCACACCAAAGATCCTCCCCTGCCCCAGTTGTAACCCTTCTGCAATCAAAGCGTCTTCAAAAATGAAATCAATAAAACAACCAAATACAATTAATAGGAAAATGAAATAATAATGGTAGGTTTAATTATAAAAAATAGAATACATAAAATCTATGATAAGGTGGAAGTTTGTAGTTGGGCATTGAAGGGATATGACAGGAAAGTAGTGATACTATTGGGTTGGGTGGTACAGGTATGACAGGTGGTTAGAGTGGGGCAGGTGGGTTGGACAGTTCATGGAACTGGGGGGAGTGTTGGCAGGAGGGACCAGGTGAACACTGTGGATTGGTGGGTATGTGGTTGAAAGTACAAAATTGGGAACACTTTTATGGCAATATGACAAGGAGGGGTTACTGGTTTAGGGCGTTGGATGGGGTGGTGTCATTTGGGACAGGGCACACCTGGAGCAGGCTTTTAGGGAGAGTGTGAGTGATCATTTTGTCAGAATGTGTTGTATCAGGGGGTAGAGACCCACATAATGAGTGGGAAGGAGCTGGACTTCCATCCTGGGGAGGACCGATATGTTCTCAAACACAGGGGCGGGAGTCTCTTAAGAGCATAAGCAGTTCCTAATAGGGGAGGACAAACCAGTGTGTCAAGACAAACAAAATGAAAAAAAGGAAGACACTGGGGAATAAATGAAAGAAAATGTCTCTGTAAATACAGGAACAGATATTACAGTGATGAAAGGCAAAATGTCAAAAGAAATTTTAAAAAATGTTTTTCATTATTTTTAATAACCCAATATTTTTAATTTTAAATTTTAGTTTTCTTTTAATTTTTATGTATTTTATTGCTTATTTTATTGATTTTTGATCTGATCTTATATTGTTTCCCTCTTCTAATCTACTTTGGATTGGAATTGCTTTTCTTTCCCAACTTCTTGTAGTACAAGCTTAAATTATTGACTTCAGGTCTTTCTTCCTTTCTATTATACGCATTGTGATTTATACATTTCCATCTAAGCTCTTCTTTAGCTATAACTTGTAAATTTAGATAGGATGTAGTTTCTGTCAATCCAGTCAATAAATTTCCTAGTATCACCATTGATTTCTTCTTTGAGGTATAGTCAAAGTTTTTTTTTGTTTGGAAGTGTATTGTTGAATTTCTAAGTATTGTAGAATTTCCAAATGTCTTTCTGCTGTTGATTTCTAAGTAATTCCATTGTGATCTTGTTTTATTGCCTAACTTATAGTGTCCAGATGGAGAATGGTCCATGTGTGCTTAAAAAGAATACATATTCTGCTGTTATTGGTGTTTTATACAAATGCCAGTTGGATAGTTGGTTGATGTTGAACTCATATTATTTACAAATATTTTATCTAGTTGTTCTATCAATTATTGTGACAAGTATTTTTAAATAATTCATTTTTTCTCCTTTGAATAGTGTCAACTTTTGCTTTTTATAATTTTGAGTTCTTATGCTCAGTGTGTATACATTTTTAATTGCTAATTCCGCCAAATATATTGATCCTTAACCATCATTAAATTTTCCTCTTGGTCTCTAATGATATTTGTTGCCTTAAAATCTATTTTGTCTAATATTAATAAAACTTCTTTAGATGTCTTCTGGTTCCTGGTATTACTTTCCATTATTTGACCTTCACCCTATTTCTTTGAGTCAAAACATACATTTAGATCATGTTTTTTATGCATTGTGACAATCTCTGCCTTGAGATTGGAATGTGACATGAAATTAGTTTTAGCAGACAAAACATCCAAAGGAGCTATTATATATACATAATATAAATATATTTATATTATATTATAAATATCTTAGGAGATATAATGGTTTGACAGTTTTATGTAATTATGAATTCCAAAAATATACATTGAATCATGCTTGTAAACTATCTGTTAATTTGGGCGTGATTAGGTTATGATTAGGGCATTAACTGGGCCACGTCAGTAGGGCATTGAGCCCTGCCCCTCAGTGGGTGTGGTCTCAAGTATAAAAGGCAAGGCAAAAGACAGAGGGAGCAGATTTGAGAAGCAGATTTTTGAGAAGCAGGTCTGATGTTGGAGAGGATGTCCCAGGAGGAGAGAAGTGAGCCATTCGCCTGATAGTCTACAGCTGGCCTTGTGGAGGGACGCAAAGCATAGAGAGCAAGTATTGGTATATTTGCAAAGGCACCCCTTTGGCTGACTAACACAGGAGAGTTAAAGAAAATTATATATATATAATTTAATAAAATATAATGAAAAGCACACAACAAATAGGAAATGCCAATAAATGAATAAGAATTATATAAAAGAGCGAAATAGGTCCTTTATACTTGAAAATTCCAGTAGCTGAAATGAAAAATTTGATAGCTAGCAAACACTAGATGGTAGAAGAAAGAATACTGAATTTGAAGATAGATCAATAGAAATTATATATTATAGCAAGAGCCTACTGGCACATTAGATACTCCCAAAAAATTTCACTTTATTGCCAAACTTTTGATGCATAACCTGAAGTTTTATTTTAATCATATGTTTAGGTCCTCATTTTCCTATCTTCATTAGCTTATTTTTCTCTTTCTCTATCTCCTATGTATATTATTGGATTTTGCGAAGTTTTAACTATTTATCATATTTTCCATCGCTGTGATCTCTTGATTCAGGACTTTAGTTATAACCATATATGCACAATCCCTGTGTCCATATCTCTGGTTGTGACTTTCAACTTAAGTCCCAGTGTCTGTTTCCTAGTCATAATGTTACCTCACATTCAACATGTCACAAAACTAAATCTTTCACCGAAATATAATATTTTCAGTGATATAGTAATTTGTATATTCAATAATCATTTATTGAATTCCCTTCAAGTATAAAATCTATGTTTCATTTTGGATAATATGCTCCAGGTCTGAATAAATTGGAGATGAATGTAGGTTGGTAATTACAACATAAGTTTTGTTTGTAGAAGTTCATTTATGTGCAAATCTATTTTGCTCAGATATGTTTGTGTCAGAGTCATGTTTTATTTCATAATCTTCATCAGGGGTCATATGTATAATTTACTGTATATATATTTTAGCAAAGTAACATAAACTTAAGTCTTATTTGATGACAACATGAAAATAAAGCCATCATATTATGGATATGGCTATATTACTCAAAGTGAACTCCCCTCAGAAAAAATTAATGATTAACATGTAGTAATTTAATCTTTTTTTGCAGAAGTTTTTATTTTTATCTTTATCAATAAAGACAACAAAACTACACAGTTCTAAGAAAATTATGATATTTTGTCTTTGTCTACATATCAATAACTGAATTAAAATTTAAAATTCAAAATTTGGATTTTTGATAAAATATATAACAAATCCCAAGACATTTTGACTAAAATTTTCCAACTCATTGCACCATCATTGCATAGTAGGTTATTAGCCTCTTTTAATTATAGATATTTCTGACTTTCTTCTTTCAAAGCCATTTAATGACATAATCTGTGTAATGTCCCTATACCACATATTTATCATCTCTCCCTCTGGTCCTACCAGTAAGGAAAGGAAAAGGAAATGAGTCTACTAGAGCAAAATTTGAGGGAGAGAGGTGTCTTTAGCAGATTAGCTATTTTACAAATTTCGGGCTGAAATAAAGCTGGTTTGAGTAAGTTATCAGATGAAAAATGAACAGTTTAGGAAACAATAGAAACAGAGTTATCTTCTAAGTCCTCCCTTAGAGTCTGAAGGAAATTCAGTTGACAATAGAGTTTCAAAAAATTCTAATCATTTTTCTCAGGGAAATATGGAGAAATTTTACATTAAAAAAACAAGAATAATGAATACAAAGAAAAGAGTCAAAGAATGAAATAATGATCAAGTATTAGACATATAATTGAAGAAATAATATTCTGAAGTTCACAATGCAAGCACAGAGTAAAGAAAATCTCTGAAAATGTATTACAAAATGATAGTCAAGGAAAATCTGAGAGGAAAGTCACTTATAATTCAATTCAAGTGCTCTATTATTCAATGGAATCACAAAAGAGAGTAAGAAAAAAACAGATGGAAACACATCAACTAACTATAAAAAATCTTTTGCTACAGCTTAAGAGACATGAGTTGTTAGGTAGAAGCCTAATATATGGATTAAAGTTCTAAACCTAATTTCATTCCTGCAAAATTTCAAAACTTTAAGGATAGAAAGACAAATTTAAATGCTTCTATGTAGACAAAAAAATCGCCTGGAATAATAAAAATGATTGACATCACATGTAACATCAATAATATTGAATGCTAGAAGCAATGCCTTTGAATCTCTGAATGAAAGTGGTTTTAAAAATACAGTTTTATATTCAACTAAATATCTATCAAGGTATTCTAATATAAAATAACTAAAAATATCCCTCCTTTTCAAACTCTTTCAGGAAGTTACTTCTTTAAGATGTACTACAGGAAAAAAAAAAAAGCAAGGATATAATGAAAAATGAGAAAAGGTAAATGAAACTATTTATTTAAACCAGGAAATCAGTGGC
Source organism: Chaetophractus vellerosus (assembly GCA_004027955.1). NCBI lineage: Eukaryota > Metazoa > Chordata > Mammalia > Cingulata > Chlamyphoridae > Chaetophractus > Chaetophractus vellerosus. The sequence continues at coordinate 8,604 of PVKH010021081.1, read as the reverse complement.
AAGGATATATTAGGATAATAGCTGGGAATCATCATCAAAATTAGAAACTGAAAATGAGGGGATGCTGAAGAAATTCTATTTTCAAAGAGAATTTTGTGAATCCATTTCAAATATAGAATTTCTTAGAGACTCTGGGAACTTGTAACTTAAGTAGAAATTTATTTCTTGTTAAATGCAAACAGAGAAGTACAATGAGAAATTTGAGCAGAAATACAAAAACATACAAGAAGGCAATGGTCAAAATACAAAGCAAACTAAACTATCACCTAATTTGAACAATTAATTCAGTATAAAAACAGAGAAAATATTTGGCTCAAAACTAGAAACATTGTCTTCCAAGTGGACTTGGGTTGTGAAATAGGAAACTTGAGAAAAGAAATGTAATTCTAGCATCCTTTGTGCAGTGAAAAGTATTTACACAGTCATAAAAGTCTGAATATCAATGACTGATTTCCAACTTTTAAATTCCTCTCTTAAGCAAAGCACAGAAGACTTAATTATATTTATGGTAATGTTTTCAAATGTTATCAACTTTGACAATGTAAACACAAAGTGTAATGATAGAACTTGGTACATTGCCTAGAAAATATAAGTGCCTTATATGGGGTGCCAGCCCACATTGACTGTGACCAAGTAACTCTAGTTACCAGTCACCTCACACAGTCTTGGGTTATGGACCAGGATAGTGTTTGGACTTTTTATGGAAAGGATGAATAGCCTTTTAAAGGAACAAATAAAAGGCAATATGGAATCTTTACAACAATGAACTAAAAGGCAGTATCTAGCCTTTTAAATTCAGCACCATCAGGTCTGGCCTCTACTCCAGTTAAAATGCTAATAGCAGGACTGATACAGGCACTGGGGTTACAAGTTAAAGTTCCTGCCACCCTACAGCTCAAAAGGGGAAGTAATAATTATTCGTTGTTGCCCTATGCCTCAAAGTATACAAACTGGGGAAAATGAGGTCATTTGGCCATGGTACTGGCCTATGCAGCCTCATTGGTTGGGAATCTTAAGCCCATAGGAAATAGGAGTCACCCACAACATTGTTATAAGACCACAGTTTATACAAAAAATGCCAGTAAACTATGTGGACTTTTCTTATGCCTAAACTAGTTTTTAATGTCACTAAAGAAAACTCAGAGAATTTAGAAGGGGAAAATATATGGTGTTAGAAACCTCCTCATAACCCACCCCCCAACCTAGTACTGTGTTATCTACTAATGGAAATGTTTTTTATAAACTGTTAAACAAACATAATCTGCCCTTGTCTGTATGAAACAAGAAGAAATCTGTAATATGGGATGGCTAACCCCGAACTGCATAATTTCGCTGTCAAGCATTAATGTTCAATGTGCTGTATGTGTTACTACTATTATTCTGTTGACTTTTATATTGTTGTTGTGATACGTGAATGCAATGCTCCAACACCCTAACCGCTCAAGTGATCTCACGGAAGATTAACACGTAGCATGGAAGGTGGAAGGGGCATTGGGGTGGGGTGTGGAGACACGGAATGCCTGCTTCCCCCTCCCACTAGTTATTTGTGTAGATTGCTGGAAGGGGTGGGGTTAAATTAGCCAGCAACCCGACCCTCTCAGGTGGAACAACCATAAGAGAGGCGAAAAGATGCCTAACCTGTATTTGTGCACATAGGCTACAGTCAAGTTTATTACTAACTGTACCTGTTCTCATTGTATGCCACCAAAATGTGCTGTTTCTCGCTTGTACATGTACACCCCTCTATATAAACCTGTAGCCCCTGAAAGACAGCGCAGAGCTCCGCCCGGCCAGCCGCTACCAGGTTACATAAGTAATAAAGGTATGACTGCCACTGGGCTCCCCTGTTGTTTCCCTGGAATATCAAACTACTCCGCCAGGCTTCAGGGCTTGACCGCCTGCACTACAATCTTGTAACTCAAAACTCAAAAGGTGGATGTCCGACTAAATGAAAGCAGTAACAGAATAAATACATAAGTAACTTTTAAAATATTTGTCGCTAGCAGACTTGGAGGTAAGAAGAACAGGTCTGAGAATCTATTGCATTTTATTGGAAGTTATTTTGATTTTTAACTATATTCAGTTTTAAACTTTAAATTGTTTTTTATTATTGTAACTGTTTCAATAACATTTGTGAAAATGTTTAATCTTTCATGAAATACTTGAATTTAGGATGGTTAGATACAATATTAGGTTAAAACTTGTAAAAGTGACTACTTCTGTGACTAGTATTAAGCCAATTAACACTTATGGTTTTCAATTATATATTTTTAAAAAGCAAAGTTAAAGGCTTCTTTAAACCTAAATTTTCTATCATACTACATGTAAACCTTTCTGTGACATATTCACCCTTATTTTATTCTTACGACATCCATGATATTCTTCAATTACACAAAACATATTGAACAGTTAATTCTAATAAACTCATTTCATTAAAGTTTCACATTAATTTGTAATCAGTACTTATACTTGAATAAGGTATTTGGATATAATAGTGGTTTTTTATAAAAATAATGAATCATGTAGCAGCAGAAATATAGATTTAGCAAAAGATAAATAAGTAAATGTAAGAAAAAATGTACTCCTCTAGGGAAAAGTTAAAAGCTGATGCACTGTGAAATATCCTTACCAATATATTACAGCATTTAAAAAATTATATCACCTTGCTGTTTGAGAGTCTGTAAGTGGCATTTCTATTCAACTTTGTTATGAATATGGTAGCTTGTATGCCAAAACAGTCAGGGTATGATTTTCATTTTTATGGAAAAAATACTTCTTTTTACTGTGAAAAATAAACATTATTGAGTTTTTGTGCATCTCTCTTTCTCTTAATTTAGACACAAGGAATTTTTAGGAAAGAAGCTTTCAGTAAGTTTTTCCCAAATAGTTCATATCTTGCTGTGTGGTTTATGTATCTCCAGATCAAACCAGAATGGTCAAATTGCATAGGGTTTATTATGTGCCAGGCATTATTTTAAGATCTTTACATCTATTCACTCGTTTAATCCCCATAACAACTTCATGAGGTAGATACTATTCTTATTTCCATTTTAAAGGGACAGAAACTAAGATGAATAAAGGTTATATAACTTGCTTATGTCTCTCAGCTGGTAAGTAACAGAACTGTAATTCAAACCCAGGAGATCTCCTGTTGGAATTATTGTTCTTTATATTTCATTCATTTGAATAGAATCTCATCCATAGAATCACCCCATATATTCTGGTTATTGTGTCCATAAGAATAATTATTTTGCTTACCAAATGACATGGGCCTTTCTCCTTATCTCCTGCTCTTTCTTGAACTCCCTTTCAAAATGTTGCCTGTTGCCTCTTGTGATGGCTCTTGACAAGGGCCTTAATTCATAAAAATCTCAATGAATGAGCTTTATCAAGGTTCACCCCCCCCCCCAAAAGTGAGGCAGGAGTCTTAAAACAAACCAGCTCTAGAGACTTCCTATAATCACAGCAAACTAATGGTCTATTCATTTAGCTTTCCTTCCACCCATGTATGTATACCAGCTGGCCCTTTTCCTTGGGAAGGATTTGAGAACAGATGAAATAGACCATAAAAATTCCAAGTAGAAGACTTAAGTTGGAAGAATAAATATTGTTAAGACATCAATTCTACCCAGAACAATTTATAGAAGCAATGAAATCAAAATCAAAAATCCCAACAGCCTTCTTTACAGAAATGGAAAAACCAATCATCAAATTTATATGGAAGGGAACCAGCTGTAGCTCAATTGATTGGGCTCTGGTTTACCACATGGGAGGCCCCAGGTCTGGCTCCTGGGGCCTCCTGGTGAAGGCAAGCCGCAGTGCAGTGAGCTGACTCGGTGGGATGACCTGGCAGGGGGAGACAAGCAGACACAGAAAAGCTCAAAGCAAATGAACACAGCGAGCACGAGCAGCAAGGTGGGGATATATAAATAAATTTGAAAAAAATAAATCTTAAAAAAGAATGTATATGGAAGGGTAAATGGTCCCAAATAGCCAAAAACATCTTACTGATTTTTAAACTTATTATAAAGTCACAGCCATCAAAACAGCATGACACTGGCACAGGTCAGAAATATAGACCAATGGAATCAAATTGAGAATCCAGATATAAACCATCATATCTATGTCCAACTGATATTTGACATGGGTACTAAGTCTACTCAATTGGTAAATAATAGTCTCTTCAACAAATTATGCTAGGAAAACTGGACATCTATGGAAAATAGTGAAGGTGGTCTCTGCATCATACCATATACAAAAAATTTACTCAAAATGGATCAAAGACCTAAATATAAGAATCAAAACCATAAAACTCCTAGAAGAAAACATAGGGAAGTATCTTCAGTACTTCTTAGACTTTACTCCAAAAGCATGAGCAAGAAAATAAAACATTTTAATGGAACTTCATCAAAATTTTAAACTTTGTGCATCAAAGTATTTCATCATGAAAATATTTCATCAGAATGGGAAAGAATATTTGGAACACACATATCTAATAAGGGTTTAATATTCAGAATATATAAAGAAATCTACTACTCAACAACAAAAAGAAAAGCACCTAATTAAAACCTGGGCAAAAGACTTGAAAGAAGATCTACAAATGGCCAAAAGCATGTGAAAAGATGATATATTGCTGTACATTATTGCCCGTCACAGAAATGCCATTCAAAACCACAATGATGTACCATTTCACACCTAGTAGAATGATTACTATTGAAGAATAGAAAATTACAAATGTTGGAGAGGATGTGGAGAAGTAGGAACACTCAATCATTATTGATGGGAATGTAAAATGGTGCAGCTGCTGTGGAAGACAGTTTGGCTGTTCCTCAGATGGTTAAGAATAGAAATACTATATGACCCAGCAATCCCATTACTAGGTATATACCCCAAAGAATTGAAAACAGGGAATCGGACAAATATTTGCACACCAGTGTTCATCACAGCATTATTCAAAACTGACAAAAGATAGAGGCAACAAAAATGTCCATCAATAGATGAACAGATAAACAAAACAGGGTACCTACAATACAATATTATTCATATGGAAAAAAGAATGAAGTTCCGATCCATGTGACAACATGGATGAATCTTGGAGACATCATGTTGAGTGATGCTAGAAACTAAAGGACAAATATTGTATGATCTTACTGATATGGCATAATTAGAATAAGCAAATTCTTAGAGTCAGAAAGTAGAATACAGGTTAGCACAGGGTAGAGAATTGGGAGTAAATGCTTAATTGATATAGAATCTTTGTTAGGGTTGATGGAAATGTTTTGGTAAAGTATAGTAGCTGTGGTAGCACACTGAATGTAATTAGCACCACTGAATTATATACTTCAATGTGGTTGAAAGGGGGGATTTTAGGTTGTAAATATGTTATTAGATTAAACATTTAAGAAAAGTTAGTACTAGAGTTTATAGGTGTATGTCCAAAAGTTTTAAATCTTTGGGCTGTCCATGTTCCAGTTGGGACCTGAAACTCAACAGAGTTACAACACCAGTTCACTGGACTCACACAGGGCAACTAACAAGGAGATGAGGATGGAAAATGACGACCCAAGGAACCGAGAGAGTCTGCAACTGCAAGAAAGATAGTCCCATCCATCTGCCCCATGAGATCGAAGCCCCCTCTCAATTAGAGGCGGAGTGGACATCACCATCCCAGAATCCTCAAGATTGGGAAATGAACAATGGACTAGAGAAGACTTATTGTCATTCTACTATAGACTTATTGTGATTCTAGCAATGGAAGAACTTTTATCATTGATGTGGAGGCAGTGGCCACTGGAGGTTCTGAGGCAAGGGAGAGGGAAAAATAGGTGTAATATGGGGGCATTTTCAGGACTTGGGAATTATCCTGAATGACATTGCAATGATGGATACAGGCCATTATATATCTTGTCATAACTTACAAAATTGTGCAAGACAGAATGTAAACTACAATGTAAACTATAATCCACACTTAGTGGCAATGCTCCAAAATGTGTTCATGAATTGTAACAAATGTACCACACTAATGAAGAATGTTTTTAATATGGGAAAATGTGGGAGGGCTAGGGAGCAGGGCATATGGGAATCCCATATATTTTTTTATGTAACCTAAGTATCTTTAAAATAAAAACTAAAAAAGTATATTTAAAAAAGGAAAAAACAAATAAACATAGAATGATACAACACAGTGACCCCTAATGTTAACTATGGCTATAGTTAGTATAATTATAGAAATATTCATTCATCAATTATAACAAAGGTACCACACTAAATCAAAGCATTAAAAATAAGGGGTGGTATTGGGAAGTTGTATTTTCTTTATGCTTTTTCTATAAAACTACAATGTCTCCAACATAAAAAAGCATATTACAGTTCTAAACTGAAAGCTAGAGAAATAAATGTAGTGAATTTTTCAAATAAACTCAAGAATATGTTTTAAAATGCCATATTTTAAGCCCTACCACTTCAATTGGGCCACTCTCTTGTTAAGTAATATTTCTAGCACTCAATACATAGGAAAAACTGGCCAGTTACACAATTTTCAGCGTTCATTACATAACAATGCATTACCGACTTAAGAACATTTACTCTTGACACTAAGACCAGAAAGAAATGTCCTTAGAAGGAGAACATTCATCACTTTTCTAAGACATCCTTGCAGATGACAATAATAATTTTCACATGGCTGTTTTCTTAAAATTTCATTCAATATAATCTGGTTTCATTTACACCAAAGTGATAATCGGTAAAAATAGCTCTACATGAATTTTGTTCATTTCTCTTCTTAACTTGCTAAATTTAGAAATGGATCATGGAATATCTGAGGAATAGTTAGACTTAGATCTTCCCTAAATGGTGTTTTTTGCTTTGCCCAGATGAATTTTTGATAAACATTGAATGGAAATTAATTTCAGATTTCATTGTTATAAATACTCTGACAGCTGGTGTATTAGTCAGCTAAAGGGGTGCTGATGCAAAATACCAGAAATCTGTTGGTCTTTAAAAAGGGTACATATTTGGAGTAGAAGTCCACAGTTACCAGGCCATAAAGCATAGGTTACTTCCCTCACCAAAGTCTATTGCCACGTGTTGGAGGGAGATGGCTGCTGACATCTGTGAGGATTCAGGCTTCCTGGGTTCCTCTCTTGCCAGGGCTCCGTTTCTCCCCATGCTTAGCTCCTCTGTTTCCTCCAGAAGGTCAGCTGTAGACTATGAGGCTCTCTAGGTTTTGCCTCTCTCCACAAGGCCAGCTGTAGACTATCAGGTGAATGGCTCATCTCTATCCCGGGGCCTTCTCTCCTTCCTCACAACCAAGCTCCTCTGTCTGCCGGCCTCCCCAGGCTCCAGCATCAAAACTCGAACATCAGAACTCCAATTCAAAACTGCCTCAACTCTGTTCTTTGCCATGCCTTTTATATTTGATTCCCCACCCACCAACACCCTACTGACATGGCCCGGTCAACGCCCTAATCAGAACTTAATCATGCCCAGGTTAGCAAACCAGTTGACAAGCATAATCCAATATCTATTTTTGGAATTCATAATTACATCAATCTGCCAAACTGCTACAGCTGGTACATTGCTTTTACATATAAAATAAAAATCTCTGCCTTAGTAAGCAATTGAGATAACACAAGTTTTCAGGACAGAGTAATGTAATTTTGTGGAAATAGACACTTTTTAAAGTCTTGTGACACATAAAACACTTTGTGAAGATTCCTACATGCTTATAGCTCCCAAAGAGTAGAAAGAAATAATGAAATATTAATTTATCATGTTAATATGATACCCTTCTGACTTCTTGCTTCTTGCTGAAGTCTAAGATGTATGGTTCACATTACCACACTCTGAAAAATTGATCACCACTTTCCCCTTGGTTACTATTTGTATTAGTCAACCAAAAGGGTGCTTATGCAAAGTAACAGAAATCTGTTGGGTTTTATAAACGGTATTTATTTGGGGTAGAAGCTTACAGTGACCATGCCATAAAGGTAAGTTATTTCCCCCACCAAAGCCTGTTGCCATGTGTTGGAGCAAAATGGCTGCTGACTCTGCAAGGTTCCAGCCTCCCTCTTCCTCTTGAGGCTCCTGGTCCCAGCTTCTTCCAATATTAGCTGTCGGCTGAAATACCTCTCATCCCTCTGTGGGGTCTTGTTTCTCTCTGGGCTGAGCTGCTCTGCTCTCTCCACAAGGCCAGTTGTAAACTATCAGGTGAATGGCTCATCTCTCTTCCCAGGGCTTCTGCCATATCTAATGGAGCCTTCTCTCTTTCCTCATGTACCTGCTTCTCTGTGTATTAACTTCCTGGGGCTCCAGCATCAAAACTCTGACTCCTCTGCCTTTCGAAGTTCTACTGAAGTGGCCCAATCAAAGCCCTAGTCATAATTTAATCAAGTAAAAGTGAAACCTCTGAATTCAATATACTCTAAGGGTATCACTAGCCCAGAGGAACAGACAAGTTTACAAACTTAATCAGTATTCCTTTTTGGAATTCATCAATAATATCAAACTCTCACACTCTTCCTACATGTTTCTCTGAGTTCTCTGATCCCAGTTCTTCCCAATCAAATCAAATTCTACACTGCCATCAACTTACATTTCTAAAAG
>PVKH010021080.1:0-14523 GCA_004027955.1 Chaetophractus vellerosus | reverse complement strand
GCACGTCCTTTCATTAACTCCATATGACCCAAACAAAGGGGACGTAGGCCTTTGTCTAATTTTGCAAAGCATATTTTATAAAATGGAAAGTTCCTTTTCAATTATAGGAGAAAAGTCAGTAAACTGAAACTTAAATGAAAATACATGTTTTCACCAAGAACTCTCCTGAACCGAGTCTAATCATTTAATCTTCTCTTGTGAGGAGCCACATTGCTGGGTCTTTTATTTGATATCTCCTGCTAGCAGTATTTCCTAAAATATTTTATAAGGTATATAAAACATAAAATAGTGTAAATGCTTGATTCTTATTACATGATCCAATGAGTGTGAAAATAAAAGTGTGATTAAGTGGGCAACAAAAAATAGCATTTATTATCACCAGAGAAAGTAAATTGACTCCTACAGAATGCATAAAATGAAATGTCCAAATAAAAAATGAATTCACTCATTCAACTAATACTTATGGAGAACCAGGTTGTGCCAGATGCTGGGATTCAAGGATGCTTAGGACACATTCCTGCCCTCAATGTTCTCAGTATACTAGAGGAAGAGTGTTGAGTAAAGCAGAATGTTACAAAAAAGTTCCAGCTGGGAGCCAATGTGGCTTAAGCAGTTGAGCTCCCACTTCCCACATGGGAGGTCCCCGTTTCCTGTGCCTCCTGGAAAAAAAAAAAACAAGGAGCAAAAGGACGGACAAAAACAACTCAGGGAAAGTGATGGGCTCAGTGGTTGGTTGCCAGCTTCCCACACAGGATGTTCCAGGTTCAATCCCCAACCCAGTACCTCAAAAAAACAAACAAAAAAAAAAACTAGGGGCTTCAGGAGCACATAGGACACCTCACTGGTTAGGGTCATGGGGTGTGGTGGGGGGGCGGTGCTGGAGAAGGGGCAATCTGGGAAGGTTTCCTGATGGAAGAAATACTGAGCTGAAACCTGAAGAATAGAAGTTAGGGCAGTGGTTTCTGAATTTTGCTGCACTTTAGAATCAACTGGAGAGCTTTTCAAAATCCCCATGCCCAGTGGATGGAAAAAATATACCAAGTGTATGCTATGGACCATAGTCAGTGGTAATAGTCTGATCATGTTCTTTCATAATCTGTAACAAATGTTCCACAACAATGTAAGGTGTTTATGGAGGGGTGACATATGGGAATTCTGCACATTATGCATGATTGTTTTATAAGTTCACAGCTTCTCTAATGAAAAAATCCCCATGCCCAGACCTCACCCCAATTAAATCAGAGTGTCTTGGGGTGGGAGCCAAGCATCAGTATTTTTAAAAAATCCTCAGGTGCTTCTAATGTGCAGCAAAGTTTGGAAACTAGGTAAAGGGAAGAAAGCGGATGTTTTTTAAGATTTTTGAAGGAAAATGTTTGCCTGGCAGGATATGAGGCACATAGTAGGTCCTAATAATTGTTCTTTGTTCCTCTCCTTTGCACTGCCTTGCCTCTAGAAAGCCCTCAGGAAATGATTACTGAAGTTGGAGCCAAAGCTGATCCAGGCCTTCTTGTGGACTAAATAGTGTTGAAATTCACAATGGCAAGTTCTCATCTACAGAGCTAACTGTAAAATGCAGCATTTTGACAACTGGAAAAAAATTACTCTTCTCTCAACTCACTTGAACTATCTTCATCCATGTGTTATAAATTGTATCAGTCAAAGGAATTGTTTCCATCTTCAAATAAATGGCTTCCCCTCTTGAATAAAAAGGCCAAAAGTATCAGTATCTTAGTCATAAAAGATCAAGAACAGCCTAAAGAGGAGGCTACACTGAAGAATATTCCTTCGTGTTAGCCAAGACAAGCTGAGGGGATTGGAAGCTAAGGCTCTTTCCATCCAGAGGCCATTTCCTATGCATGTTGCTCTCAGGAACTGGAGGATTTGCCCATCACTCTCACCTACCTAAGTGCTGTGAGGTCCTATTCTCTAATGTACTTGGCATGATGTGATCTCTTGCAATTATTCTTGTTTTAAATGGTGGTTCCAAACCTATAGGCACTTTAAAAAGAAGGGAGGAGGGAGGGACCCTTTTGACACAGATTGAGGCAGCCTGAATTTTCATTAGGTCACAGGGTCACAGGGTATGAACTAGCCACCTTGTAAGGTTGCCTTCTCCATCATTTTAGAGCCCCAAAACCTCAAATCCAGATCTGACTCTGAAGTGCTCTTTCCACTCACTGATGTTTCTTCAAATCTGGGCTGGGAATTAGCTATAGCTGAACCACCCAGGGAGCGCATGAAAAATGCAGATTTCCAGGCCCCACTGACCTTGTGAGTCTGACTCTTGGGCGCAAAGCTCAGGAGCCTGTTTGTTTGTTTTTTTCTTTTAAATGTTATTTTCAATAAATAACATGTTTATTGTATACAAACTTCAAAAGGAACAAAAGAGTATACAATGAAGAGTTAATCTCCTTCCATCTCTTGTCTCCTTAGCCAGCCTTAGAGGCAACCACTGCTAACATTTCTCCTATATAACTGCAAACATAAATTTGTACATTTACTTTTTCCCAATGCACTAATGAGTATCATACTTTACACACCGCACCTTGATTTTTTTTCTTAACAATAAATCTTAAAGATCTTTCCACATAGTACACCATATATAGAGAGAGCTTTGGAAGCCTGTATTTTTAATCTACAGATTCTCTAGGTATTTCTGATAAGAATCATTTTTGGGAACTACTGTGCAACAGCTCTAACCAAGACCCAGGTATGTTTCATTTTGAATCACAGGTTCTTCTTGTGAGCCCCTGGATCTAGCATTTCTTTGGTCCAGCAATCAGACAGATGTCTACCAGCTGCCTCCTTCCCCTAATGCTCTCCCAGTGGTTCTGCAGGAATGCTTAGAAAGGCCCCTCTAAAGCATTTCTTTGGGTTCAGGTGATGATAACATACACAGACGTCATCCTGAGGGGCTGGCTAAACCCCTTGAAAGCTGTCAATTTAGGACACAAGCCGTCCTAAGAAGGTGGAGCTCCGGATGGATCAGTTTAGATGAAGGAAGATCCTGTCCTGAGGAGAGGAAAAGGATGTGGGCATTGCCGAGGAGACCCAGGTTCTGATCCTGCTTCTACCAGGTGGGTGAACTTGAACAAGTTGTTCAACTTCTCTGTGCCTCACTAACCTCTTCTGAAATCGGAGACCCAATACTCTATCGCTAACAAAATCTTATGGGGAGCATCAGTATGTAAAACAGACAAAGGCTGGACTGGGTAAGGCACCTGCAGGAGCAGGTGTTACAGATTCCAGGAGTATCATCAAGATTTAGCAAGTCAGAGAGTGCAGAGCACGCGTGAGGCTTCATTTCACTTTTGATCTTCTTGAATCATTTTTCTGTGAATCATGGTTCACAGAGAAGGAAATGCAACCACCTCCCCCCCAGTCACACAGCTTGGAAACGTGTACTTCTAAGAGTTCTTCCAACGCTCACAGTCTGTGAGTCTATGAGAAACTTAGATAAGAGCAAAATTGCTTTCTAGGTGGGTGAGAAAAGACATGAAAAAGAATAATTACAACTGTACCACGCTGGAGTGTGATTAGAAAATTCCCCTTTAGATTGAGGCTACGCTACACTGATATGGAAGGATCTCGGTGTTTGTTGCTGAGAGAGAAAAAGAGCACTATCTCTTGTATGCTACTCTTTGTGTTAAAAGAAGAGGCTCCGTGCGTGCGGCACCGCCCTTCCACCGCGGCAGCCACGGCTCTGCGCGACCCCACGGCCGTGGGGGGCAAGGGGACCAGGAACGTGAGCAAGGCGACGGGCAGTCGCCCCCGCAGGTGCCTCTCCAAGCACGCCAGGTCCATGCGGGACAGGATCCGAGAGGTGTGAGAATTCAACCCGTAAGCGCGGCTCCCCCGGGTAGACGCTCAAGGTCCCCAAGCACCAGCGGTTCCTCAAGTTCATCAGGAAAAGGGTGGGGCCACACCTCCGTGTCATCGAAGAGAGAGGAGCTGAGCAACGTCCTGGCCGCCGTAAGGAAAGCGGCTGCCAAGAAGGGCTCAACTCTCTCCTTGTGGATTAAAGAAAGAAAAAAAATAAATAAAAAAAGAAAAAAGAAAAAAAAAACAAGAAGAATGGGAAGCTCATATATAGCTGATTATTCATTAGGTCTCTTTGGAAAAATGCACAGGAAATGGATAATGCTGGTAACTTTAAGTAGGAAACTGAGTGAGAGAGGGTGGACTGAGGGAGACAGCTTTTCACTCTATACCCTCCGATATCTTTTGAATTTTATACTATGTGCATTTTACTTTTTAAATTGCATGTTGGGAAGCGGCTGTGGCTCAATTGGTTGGGCTCCCGTTTACCATATGGGAGGCCCTGGGTTCCATCCCCCGGGGCTTCCTGGTGAAAGCAAGCCGGCCTGGGCAGAGTGGTGAGCTGGCACAGTAAGATGACCCAACAAAGGGAGATAAGCAGACACAGAAAAACTCACAGCAAATGGACTCAGCAAGCACAAGCAGCAAGGGGGGATAAATAAATAAAAAATAAATCTTAAAAAAAATAAAATAAATTGCATGTTGGCTCCCCAACCCCACCCCCCTTGCCTCCCTTGGACAGTTTGACAAGCAATTCCACTTCTGGGAGTTGGTCCTACAGATACACTCACACATGCAAAAGATGACAAGACCACAGAGTTGTTCACTCCAGCTTTTTTTTTTTTTTTTGTAATGGCAAATATTTGAAATGTCAATGTCTGTCAATAGGATACTGGTTAAGTAGATTGTGGCACATCCACCAAGTTGAACGCCAGGCAGCTGTGAAGAAGGCTGAGTAAGCTTTCCATGTAACTTATATGGAAAGATCCACAAGATAATTGTTGATTGAAAATAGGAAGATGCAAAACAGTGTTTATAAAATGAGAAAAAAAAGAGGGTTAAAATATATACTCATGTTTTTCTTGTATATGCATTAAAATCCCTGGTAGGATACTCTAGAAACAAATATAATGTGGAGGAATTAAGTGAATGGGAATAGGAGACTTTTTATTGAATATCTTTTTTAAAAAATTTTATTTCTGCTCCCGCCCCCGTTATTTTGCACTTGCTGTCTACTCTCTGTGTGAACTGTGTCTGCTTGTCCTCTCCTTTGAAGGCACCAGGAACCGATCCTGGGACCTTCTGGAGTGGGAAAGAGGTGCTCAATCTCTTATACCACCTCAGCACCCTGGTCTGCTTTGTGACTTATTATCTCTCCTCTGTGTCTCTTTTTGTTGCATTATCTTGATGTGCCAGCTCTTTGCATGGGCCAGCACTCTGTGCAGGCCAGCACTCCTGCCCGGGCCAGCACTCCAGTTGGGCCAGCTCACTGAGCGGGCCAGCTTGCCTTTCACCAGGAGGCCCTGGGAATCGAACCCTAGACCTCCTGTATGATAGACGGGAGCCCAACTGCTTGAGTCACATCCGTTTCCCTATTGAATACCTTTTATATTTTAATGTTTTTTAAACCATGTAAGTGTAATACTTATTCAAATTAATTAAAACTTAAAAATAAACAAATGAATAAAAATACATTTCAGCATCCCTATCTTTTATTCCAAGCTCTGCCATTATGATTTTCTTCAGGGCCAGAAGAAAAACACACTCTTTTAAAGAAGCCAGTCCTCAGGCCTACCTTCCCCCCTCAGTGACTTGCAGGAACTCCAACTCAGCAAGCAGCTCTTTTCTCTGGCTTCCTGGTCTTCATGCCTGTTGAATGCCAGCATTTTATCTCCCCCCCTCTCTTACTACCTTACTCCTTGCCCTTGCCCATGTCCAGTTTTCATCAGTATTCCCTGGGCCTTCCTGCTGAGCATTGCTATAGTCACCAGAGCTCTGATTTATAGCACAGCTTTGTGCTTGGAATTGCAGGAAAGCAAAAGCACGGCTCTGGACATGGGTGTCTCAACAGCTCCCTTGGGTTGGCCAACTCCCGTCTCTATTGCAAGCTCTTCACTGGTCCCACATCTCACTGGCCTCATGTAACTGTCATCCCAGGGTTCTTCAAAGGATAAATAGATGCCCTTCACACTGAATCGGTATTCCCACACCCAAGGCCAACTGTGCCTGCCCCCAACCCTTGCTTAAATCCTCGTATACACTGATTGCCCATCATGTACTTATCATTACCTGTCTACTGCAGTTACCTTCAACTGGACTCAAACCAGCTCTCAGAGCCTCCAGTCCCCTAAACTGCTAATTATGAGTCTAATGATGCTGCTAATCAGGCCTTGAATCGATGGGTTCCAAGGGCATTATTGCATTCATTTAATACAAATGTGCCCTGTTTTGTACTGGATGCACAGTCATGAGCAAGCCTGACATGGTCCCTGTCTCCTGTATGCATGGAGCTGGCAGCCCAGTTGGGAAGACAATTTAACAAGAGAGCAGATATGGCAGTTCTCAACCCTGGCTGCACATTGGAATTTCTGAGATGCTTTTAAAAAATATGAATGCTCCAAGTCCACTCTTGAGCAATTGAATCATCTCTGGGAGTGGAGCCCAAGCAGCAATACTTTTTTTTAAGGAGGTACTGGGGATTGAACCCAGGGCCTCGTATATGTGAAGCGGGCACTCAACCACTGAGCTACACCCACTCCGCAGCAATACTTCTTAAACTCCCCAGGTGATTCTAATAACAACAGGGTCAAAACCCTCTGCTCTAACATAATGCACTTCAACCTCCTGTTAAACAATACAATTGAAATGATTCCTGGGTGGTAGTCTTTATCTGGGTCATTGAAATGGAATTTATTTTTCATAAGTAAAAGGATAAAACCCATTTCATACCACAGACAACACAACAACTTGGCCCTGAAAATAGAAGACAAGAAACCCAAATGCATACTTTAAAAAATAATGGCAAGACTACAATATTATAACATACCATGGAGTGATCAGGGCTTTTCCACTTGATAGGATGGACTACTTTTGGTGGTCAGAGTCCCGGAGAATTAAGAAGGCAGTTTCCAACCTTTTTAAAAAAACACGGTTTTGGATTTCTGAGCTTCACATTATTTAGAGAGTTCCATGAGATTTCAACTATATAAAGAAACTTCTACACTGGAGTCATCTCCTGCCTCAATGCTGAAGTGTTATTAATTTCATAATTTCATGTGGTTGAGGTAGGTTGAATTATGTAACCCAACAAATACATGTTCTTAATCTTAATCCAGGTCCCTGTGGGTGTAAACTCTGAGTTAATGGGAACTCTTGAAGATGTTATTTTTAGTTAAGGTGTGGCCCAACTGAATGAGGGTGGGTCTTAATTGGGATTATTGAAGGCCTTATAAAGAGAGCCAGTAAGTCAAAGAAGTGAGAAATAAGAGGACATTGAGGGACTGAAAGCAGAGATATAAGCCAAGCAATGTAAGGGTCTGTGTGAGTCAGCAGCAGAACGCCACAGACCCCAAAGAGGAAGCAAGCCTTCTAGCCTCCGAAACTGGCTACTTTGTGGTATTTGTGATAGCAGCTCAGGCAAACAAAGAATATAGCCCAAGTATGTAGTGATGTTACTCTTCAGCCAGCGGGCCTCACAGTACAGACTCTTCCCACATCCTCTCTGGTGGGTGCCTCTGAAGATTTGAGAAGGTCAGTGAGGAACTGTGCATGAAGTTTTTCTTTAAGCTTTATTTTGGAGGTGAGGTGGGGGTAAATGCTTTTAATTTATTATCTCTCCTAGGATCTAATCAGACCAAATGGGGGAAAAAAGCAACATGGAAGATAGTGTCAGAACAATGAAATGCATACTGTTTTCAAATATTTAACCCCCAGTTTCCTCATCGGTAAAATGGGCATAATTTTGGTTAATAACATAGGTTTCCTCTGAAGATTAATGGAAATCATTTAGGTAAACTGATTGGTGTATCATACCACACAGATGATATTTGTTATCTTTTGCTATCTGAAAAGAAGGGCTGGGAAATGTTGCTCTGTGTGGAAATTTTCTGAGTAAATAAAATCTTTTTGTTTGGTTAAAAAAAAATTCCCCTGACTAAAAAAGTAAGTAATGTGTTCTTTTTGTATAATTTTTTTAAAATATAGAAAAGTGCAAAGAAAAAAACCCCCACACTTTCACCACTCATGGACAGCTGATGTTAACGTTGTATGGCATTCCCCTGGTACTGTTTGTGAACACTTATGTACATATAGTTTTATGATATTTAGAGCACATCGAATATCCAGAATTTCCAATATATAAATTTCTTTTTTCTTACTCAAATTAGCACAAGCACTTTCTCATATTTATTAATAAAAACTTTCATAAATAATTTATGCTAATGACTGCATAGTATTTCATCATCTGTGTTTCAGAGTAAATTTGGCTTCTTTAAAATAAGTCCCTAGAAGTGGAATTATTTACAAATGACAAATGATACCAATTTATACTCCCAGCAGCAGTATATGAAAGTACCCATTTATGGCAGTTTGAGATTATTTATGAATTCCAAAAAGAGAGATTATGTTTGTAAACTAGTCTATTCCTCTGGGAGTGATAACCTTTGATTGTATTACATTCAGCTAAAATGTCTTTGATTAAATTATGTTAAGATTAGGGCTTTGATTCCACCACATCAGTAGGGTGTAACTAAGGTTAAGTCCCTGCCCCCTTGGTGGTCTATATAAATGGGCACTCACTCAAGAAGACACACAGAAGAAGATACATGGGAAGAGAGAGCACCATAGATGCCAGAGGAGAGAACTTTGTCATGACACAGAAGAGGAGAGAACTTTGGTCTTGCGGCTCCGGTAAGAGAGACAAGCCCTATGCTAGCATGTAACTGAGAGAGAGGAAGACTGAGTCCTCACAGAGATCAGCAACCATATTTCTTCAACATGTGGTAACTAACTTTGGTGAGAAACCAACCTTGAGTTGGACTCTTTAGGGCCTTGTAACTGTAAGCTTTTACCCCAAATAAACACCCTTTATAAAAGCCAACAGATTTCTGGTACTTTGCATCAGCACCCCTTTGGCTGACTAAAACACCTTTTTGCAACTCCTCCACCACACTATTAGTTTTTTATTTTTATTTTTAATTTTTGGCATACAAAAATTTATTACTACTGCTTGCTTTGCATCATCAAAATTTATGATCTTGGTCTTTCCTTCTTGCCTTTATATAAAGCCAAAAAGAGACATTGGCTACATTTGACAACCTTAAAGCGAACTCCAGGAATGTCATCAACAGCATGACCTTTGCGACCAAATCCAGCAACCAGGACTTCAAACAACCATAAATGGGTATGAAGGCTGTGATTTTCCTGCCATTCTCCATCAGCTGGACCCTGACACACTTCCTGATGGAAGAATTTGGCTGTTTGGCTTCAATCCCTACTTTTTCCAACACAATTTGCTTTGCATGGGAAGTGCCACCAAAAGGGTTAGTCTTCAGGTCTGTGCCCAGATGGGCTTTCTTGTACTGTTTTTCAGGCCACTTCTGGTCCCATCAGTGGCTATGGAGCTTCCTGGCAGTACGAAGACCTCGATATTTACCCATCTTGACAGCACTGCAAGCCCAAGCGAAAGGACTATTAGTTTTAAAAAACAAAAACAAACAATAAAAACCCTTTGATAATTTGATAGATGAAATTGCTATTAAGTTGTTAAGTTTCATTTACTTCTAAAATTGAACTTTTTTTTCTTGTCATATTGGACAATTTTTATTTCTTTGTTTTTTGTGAATTGCTTAAACATGTCCCTTGCTTTTTTTCTATTGAGTATTTACCTTTTTTCTTATTAACTTAAAAACTCTCATCAGATATTACATGTGTATTTATTACAGAAGTTGTGAACTTACAATAATGCACATGTGTAGAATTCCCATACAACAACCCTCCACCAACACACCATACTGTTGTGGTACATTTGTTACAGGTTGAGATAATATCATCAGACTAGACATTAATTACATTTTATCATAAAGGTTGCAAAAATGTCCCATAGGTTTTGACTAGTCTCCTTGTGAAAAAAAATTTTTTTTGAAAGGTTTGGTTTAAATGTAACTATATAGATTAATCTCTAATTTACAACATCTTTTAATCTTCTAATTTACAACTTCTTTGGCTTTTATGCTTCCTCGTCTTGAGATTATATATTCACCTTTATCATCTTCTAGTTCTATTTTTAAAATATTTAACTCTTCAACCCATTTGGAATTTATTTTAAAATATGGCATGAAGAATTTAACTTAATTTCCCCCAAATAGTTAATTAGTTGTATTAGGATCATTAATTATATATTTCATTCTTTCCCTATTGATTTGAAATACAATTTTCTATTGAGTCAATGATTTTCAAAGTCTTTTCTTGAAATTAATTGCATATGTTTATTATTGTAGCTTTATAACAGGGTCTAGTATTAGGCAGTACAATTCATGGGAAAAGTCTTAATACAGCATCTTGCTTATGTGACACACACTTGCTCATACACATTATCCTCTGAAGTAAAACACATGACTTTGGCTAATGCAACCTAAATTGAGGGCCTTTAGTCTATATGATCGAATACTATGCAGTCATTAAAAATAATGTTTCACATACCTCTTCAGGTATTTTGAGGTATTTAGTATTAAATAAATCTGGAAAGTTTTGAAATTCACTGTAAGTGCAGTAAACATTATAAACATTGGATACAGTGGTTTTCTATAGCTTTTACTTGAGTGAAGGTAAGTATAAAGCAATTTGCAGTCATTATTGTAATGGCAAGAAAACTGGTAAACTGTGAATCCAAAACATGACAGCTTTTAAATTTTAAAGCATTTGGTAAAACTATTGCTGAGATTTTGTTGTTGTTGTTGTTGTCCTAGTGAACTGTTTTCCATTAATGGAGAAGTCATACCTTTCAATAATTTTAAATAAGACAATATTTATAAATGTGTGGTTTGGAGGAAATGTTTAAATTCTTTTTTCCTAATTTTCTTTCTCTTCAGGATAGATTCTTTCAATAAGTTCTTTGTAGTAATGACTATGTTGACTTCAATTTTGGAGTGCAGTAGCTATGTTAAAGATGAACTATTTGGTCTTATTGAAGCCAACACAGAACTCGCTGCTGTTCCCCACCCCTCCGCAGTGGTAAATAAAATACTTAGAGAAAAAAAAAATGTTTCAAAAACATTTAGTAACATAGGAAACTGCTTTGGCTATAATAAAATAAAAGTTTCAGAATAAACAATATGATATGGTTTTGTTTAAACAAAAAATTACCCGTATAATGCACAGATAACTTTGTAAATAAATACACCAAGAAATAACTAGAAATAATAAGAAGTAAAAAGAAAACAACAACAACAACAACAACAACAAAATACACCAAAACGTAACAATTTATTTCTAGGCAAAGGGATAACGGGTGACTTTACTTTGTATTTTTTAGCGTTTTCCAAATTTTCTACAATTAATATTCTTTAATGTTGCAATCAGAACAACTATAATTACTATTACTTAAATGGATGTTTTAAGGCCCACCCCCAGGGCTTGTCAAAACAGTTAGTGGAGTCAATCCCTGAGAACCCAGGCCTGCCTCTACATGGGGAGTTATGGGCAGGCATCCAGTCCTGAAAAGGGATGAGTTTACCACTTTAGTAATTTTGATTGGGAGATGCTGATTAGAAGATGTTAAATGCCAAGTAACATCATCTGGAATCACATGGTGACTGCTTTGTGTTGCCAAGTGGGAGAGGGGTGGGTGGGGTCACCCCCTACTCCTCCTCTTTAAACCTCACCCAGAAGCTCTGGGAAGACACAAAGCTGGCAGGGTAAGTCAGGGCAGTATGCAAATACCGGCTTGTCTCCTGCCCTCTAATCCCATCAGGAATGCTTAGGGTGTTAATTTGACCATCTTTCACAGCTCATAAATCTGGTTAGGGCAAAGAGCAGCCGTCAGACGCCATCAAGCAAAACTCCTTCTGAGGCTGGCAATTTGAGTAAAGCAGCCTGGATCATGCCTCAGTAAAGTCCACTAAAGAGCTTTGTATGTGGGGGATTGGTAAGCAGCTTCTCACATTTGGATACAATAGAATAAATCAGTGGGAAACGTGAATGTCTGATTATCTGGGCTGGTGGTCTCCCCTGGGCCCGGACTGTTCACTGAACTGTGGACCCTTATTCGTTTCCTATTCTTCACACGCACATGGACCTGTCTTGCTCCCAAACAATTGCCTGCACAGACTCCTATCAGATTAGTGTATCTAATCCCTGTCTGTAAATTCAAAATGACTATATTCGCTTTCAATGGAATCTGCTAACCTTTTTTATGAAAATTGATTAAGCTTAAACCAATCTGTTTCTGCCTAGAATTCATTCTCCCTTTATTCAGTGGTCAGACAGAAATATTCTCTTTCTGGGACAGAACACTGCCCTAGAAGAGTTCCCGCTATACACCCTTTACAAAAGTAAGATGTAAAACTGTCAACGGGAGTAGATACAGGCACACCTCTGATATGGCAAGTTTGGTTCCATGCCTCTGCACAAGTGAACATTGCAATAAAGTGAGTCACATGAATGTCTGTTTCCCAGTGCGTATAAAAGTTATGTTTACACTATACTCTAGTCTAATAAAAGCTTAATGTCTAAAATAGCATTATGTCTAAAACAACAGTGTACATACCTTATTTGAAAAACATTGCTAAAAATGCTAACCATCATTTGAGCCTTCAGCAAGTTGTAATCTTTTTACCTTGATGTTGATGGCTCCTTACTGAGCAAGGTGGTGGTTGCTGAAGGCTGGGGTGGCTGTGGCGATTTCTTAAAATAAGACAATGATGAAGTTTGCTGTATTGATGGACTCTTCTTTTCACAAAAGATATCTCTATAGCATGCAAAGCTGTTTGATAGCATTTTAAAAAATATATTTATTTTATTTATCTCACCCCTTATTGTTTTTTTGCACTAGCTGCCTGCTCTCTGTGTCCATTCGCCGTGTGCTTTCTGTGTCTGCTTTTCTCTCTTTGGGAGGCACAGGGAACCTATCCCAGGACTTCCGGCATGGGAGAGAGGCACTCAGTCTCCCGAGCCATCTCATCTCCCCATTCTGCCGTGTCTCTCAGTGTCTCTCCTCTGCACCTCGCTTTGTTGCGTCATCTTGCTGTGTCAGCTCTCCACGGCGTGAGCTGTCAGCTCTCTGTGGCACGGGCCAGCTTGCCTTCACCAGAAATTGAACCCGGGGCCTCCCATATGGTAGGCAGGACCCCAATTGCTTGAGCCACATCTGCTTCCCAGTTTGATAACATTTTACCCACAGTAGAACTTTAAAAATTAGAGTCAGTCCTCTCATACTCTGTTGCTGCTTTATCAGTTAAGTGGATGTAATAGTCTAAATCCCTTGTCATTGCAACAATGTTCACAGCATCTTCACCAGCAGTAGATTCCTTCTCAAGAAACCACTTTGCTCATCCATAAGAAGCAACTCCTCATCTGTTCAAATTTTATCATGAGATTGCAGCAATTCAGTCACATCTTCAGGCTCCACTTCTAATTCCAGTTCTCTTGCTATATTCTACCATATATGTAGTTACTTCCTCCACTGAAGTCTTGAATCCCTCAAGGTCATCCATGAAGGTTGGAATCAACTTCTTCCAAATTCCTATTAATGTTGTTATTTTGCCCTCCTCCCATGAATCATGAACGTTCTTAATGGGATCTAGGATGGTGAATCCTTTCCAGAAGGATTTCACATGACTTTGCCCAGATCCATCAGAAGAATCACTATCTATGGCAGCTATAGCCTTACAAAATGCATTTCTTAAATAAGACTTGGAAGTCAAAATGACTCCTTGATCCATGGGCTGCAGAATGGACATTGTGTTAGCAGGCATGAAAATAATATTCATCTTGTTGTACATCTCTGTTAGAGCTCTTGGATACCAGGTGCATTGTCAATAAGTAATAGGTCTCAACAGTGGGCTTAAAATATTCAGTAAACCATGCTGTAAGTAGATGTACAGTCATCTAGGCTTTGTTTTTCCATTTATAGAGCACAGGCAGGGTGGATTTAGCATAATTCGTCAAGGCCCTAGGATCTTCAGAATGGTAAATGAGCACAGGCTTCAACTGAAAGTCACCAGCTGCATTAGTCCCTGACAAGACAGTCAGCCTGGCCTTTGAAGCTTTGAAGCCAGACACTAGGTCTGAAAGTCCAAGATGACACCTTCCTCCAATAGAAGGCTGTTTCATCTACACTGAAAATCTGTTGTTTAGTATAGCCACCTTCATCAATTATCTTAGCTAGATCTTCTGGATAACCTGCTGCAGCTTCTATATCAGCACTTGCTGCTTCACCTTGCACTTTGAAGTTTTGGAGACGGATTCTTTCCTTAAACATCACGAACCAACCTCTGCTGGCTTCAAACTTTTCTTCTGCAGCTTCCTCACCCCTCTCAGCCTTTACAGAATTGAAGAGAGTTAGGGCCTTGCTCTGGATCAGGCTTTGGCTTAAGGGAATGTTGTGGCTGGTTTGACCTTCTATCCAGACCATTATAACTTTCTGCATACCAGCAATAAGGCTATTTTGCTTTCTTATCATTCATGTGTTCACTGGAGCAGTACTTT
>PVKH010021079.1:0-14429 GCA_004027955.1 Chaetophractus vellerosus | reverse complement strand
TTGTTACATATCCCCCCCTTTCTGCTTGTTCTTGCTGTTTTCATTTTTGCGTTCTTCTGTGTCTGCTTTGTCTGCCCCGCCCACGGTGGCTTGCCCTCTCAAGGCGGTCTGCCCGCTCGGAGCGGCCCCGGATTCGGTTCCCATGTGGTGAACTGGCGCCCTATCCACTGGGCTACAGCCGGCCCCCCTCTGGTTCTTCTTGATCTTTCTCTTTAACCATGGCTGTCTTTGTCAAACATTTTGACATTTAATTTTATTCTTAGTTGTATTATGTTCTTGGGAACTTAATGTTTTAAACACGTGTTAACTCTACAATTAAATTATAAATTATCTTCTTTAAATACAGAGTCTTCCATATACTTCCTTCAAGGCTCCAATGATACCCAACCCAATGCTAAGCACAGAAAAGAGACTTTGTAAATACTTGTTTAATTGAATCAAAGGGAAATAGCTCATATATCTTAGCAAGAAGAATAAATACAATATCACAGACATCATTGCTGGAGGGCCCAAAAAGGAAGGAAGCCCTTATTATCTAGATTATATTTTGTAGTTAACAAAAGTAAGATGGAGGAGACCTACGTGAAAAAAAAATTTTTTTTTGGCAACCCAAACTTTAGTAACCACTAGGATTATTCTCAGAAATACTAGTTGGCATGGAACAAGAGAAGGTGAATAAAATGCCACTGCAATGCCCACTCAAGACTCCAGCAACTCTCCCCGTCTCTCCCCATCTCTGCCTTCTGGGAAAGGGGTAACTATGATTGTGTGGGTGGCAGGGCTGATCCCACCACCTCTCAAACTGTGAGGTTGGTGACAGTTCTTGCTTGTTACATGGCTTCCTTATCGTATGAAACATTTAATGTCTCTTTGTCCTGAAATTTGGGGTCCTGATCACCAATTCTGGGGCGATGGGAAATCCTGTTACAGAGGCAGGAAATAAATAAGTAATTTAAACAATGTGTTCATTATAAAATTCTTTATTATCAGTGCTCTGCAAAAAGGTGTAGGACAACAGCATCCCACCAGGGTCAACTATATTTCAGAGCTAAAAATACGCCAGGAATATTTGGCCCCAGCACAATTCTGGATTTGGATATTGTGATACTTTATATAATATATAAGTAATATTAATCAAATAGCAATTATGCTAGCAACTTTATTCCCCCCTCTCCCCGCAATCCCTGACTAAATATCCTTGCTCAGAAGTCCTCATCTATAAGATTTAATCTGAATTCCCTAATTTGGCATTGATAATGCTTCAATCCTTATTTCTCTATCAGATCATCTGCTCCGCCAGATCAGGACACTGGCCCGTCGAATCCAGCTTGCACATCTCTACTTTTGGTCTGACTCTGTCTTCTGTCTGGAATGCCTCCCCCCTTTTCTGTTTGTCTAAATCCTAGTCTTGCTTTAATCCCAGACTCAAGCCTTCTTCCACTATGAACACTTCCATAACTACCCTTCTGCTGGATTTCTTAACATATTCAATCTAAATTGTCTTCTCTTTCAGTTTTTCCTTGATTTCTTCCTATATCCTGTGGCCTCCCTAAATTGCAAATCTCTCAAGGACTGGAATTTTTTTGTTTTTGTTAACCTCTCTGTAGTGTTATGCTTGCTAAGTGACATACATATTTGCTGATGGCAACAAAACAATATTTCAGAAATGATTTCATGATAGAAACGTCTAAAACAAATTGAGACTGAAAAAAATTTGTGTACCTATTCAAAATATCTCAAATGAATAAGGTTTTCTACTTCCTCCCAGAATCAGCAGTTCTATTAAATAAAAGCCTAGCTCAAGCTGATTTAGATCTGTCCCAGTAAGAGACTTAATCAGCATCTTAGAACTGGAAGGGAAATTCACGGTTATTGAGTCTACCTCTTTGCCGTAGTAGTGTTCATTAGATGTAGGGAATGGTTTGGAGGCAGTAAATGCTGAGGGTAGGAAGATGATACAAGATAATCCAGAATCTGTGTAAAGTAAAAATCTTCCCTACACAGTGACTCTGAAATAGCTTTCTAAGCCTCCTGCTCCAACTCCTGTGCAAGAATATGTGAGTGAGGAGTAATGAGCATGATCAGCCTTGGATGCCTGTCCTCCTCTCCTTTCAGGGTCCTTTCCCACCATTCTATCATCTTCCTCTGATACTCCTCTTCTTTCCTTACAACTTTTTCTCCCTGTTCCCCTAGTGTATCAAATTGGAAAACATTCAGCATTTTATGATACAAAAGAAAAGGAACTTGACTAAAAAGAAACCTAGATCCCAATCCTAGGTTTTTCACTAAGTACATGAGCCCACCAATCACTAAGCCTCTTTGGGCTCACTTTTTCCATTGATAAAATGAAGAGATGAAGTTAGATGATCACATGAATATGATCTGATTCCCTTAGAGGGGTTGCTGAGTCCACCTCTATGCTCTAGTAGAGTGATTAATTATACATGATCATTCATTTATTTCACCTCATACCCTCCATGTTGCTCTGAAATATAATTTTTTTTTTAAGGTTATAGCTCATCAAGTATCAGATAAACATCTGGAAGAGGGCCGGCTTTTTCCTCCTTTGAACACCATTAGAGATGTTTCTCTGAAAATCGCAGAAAAGGTAAAACTGCTCTTGTTGAAGTATCATTATTTTTCCTTTCTAATCTTGCTAAATATGCAGTCTTAATTACTAAAAATTAGCTTATTTGACATTATAAGTTGATATTTGTTTTATTATATCAGTAGGCAGAAAAATGAGGCACGGTGGCTCAGTGGAGCTAAGGAGCCAAGCTTGATTCTTAGAGAGGAAAGGAAAAATTGGATTGAACCGTTAATATTCCTATTATTCTTTTTCCTTCCATAATTTAAATAATTTATTCATGTTTTAGTTTGCTAAAAGCTACCAGTGCAAAAACACCAGAAATGGGTTGGCTTCTATAATGGGAATTTATTAGGGTAAAATCTTACAGTTTTGAAGCTGTGAAAATGTCCAAACAAGGCATCATCTGAGATGCTTAGAGGGCCTAGCCTCCTAGGGCCTCCTTGCTTCAGCTCTGGGCTGCTCTCCTGATTCCAGCCTCTGGTCTGTCCCTCAGCTTCTTGGGGTTTCTCTGTCTTTCTACAGCTGTAGGCAATCCTGGAGTCCTCTCTCACATGGCAGGGTAAAATAGCAGCTCCCTTTCTCTGAATGTTTCTGCTTACAGTTCCCCATTTAAATAAGACTCCAGCAAGGGGGACAACAACCACCCTGGGTCATGCCTTATTGAAATAGTCCAATCAAAAGCCCTGGAGTGGTCTAATAAAAAGGTCCTTTAACTGAATCTAACCAAAGGGTCCCACATAAAATAGGTTTACATGCACAGGTACTTTTAAGAACATACTTTTCTGGTGACCACAAAAGACTCAAATAAGGACAATTAGGGATTCCTGTCAGTCAGATTCCCCCCTACTTCACCTTTTTTTAGTTAGTTTCACCACATCACACTTGATAATCACCAAAAAGATTGTAGATATGGTAGAGTGACATTTATATTTTGAACCACCTGCCTTATTAATGTCTCTAAGATGCATGGCATCTCAAATGACTGAGATCACAATTAATAATACTGGGAAGTAAGAGAAACAATGAAGGCAGAGAACTCAAAAGCTTTTGGGGTAGTGGATGAACTATTGAAGGATTTAGCCAAGAAGAATTGTGAGGCAATTCTTATATTTCTATAACTAAGATGAGAGAGAAGTTGAATCTTCTGCAAAGTGGTTATATGTATAAACTAGTTTCTCAACCTTGGCACTCTTGACATTAGGGGCCACATAATTTTTGGTATGGGAGACTATCCTAGGTATATATAGTATACCACTACTGGCATCTAGTGGCCTTTCTCCACTAGATGCCAGTAGTACCTGCACAATTGTAACAATAGAAAATGTCACCAGACATTGCTAAAAATTCCCTTTGGAGCATAATCATTCCCATTTGAAAATTTATATTATTAGCATGTTTATCTGAACACCATTTAGGATTCATATGTCATTATTTATCTTGTTGATTGGGGATGGATGCTTCAAAATTAAAAATCCTTCAAAACACTTTAGGTGATAATCGACTTGGTTATTTATTTTTGAAAGTGTGCAATCTTATTTTCTACTAATTTGCGTCTACTAGTTTTTAACTAGTTTTAACTATTAATATACTAAACAGATATTATTTTTATTAAGTTCATTTTAAATGAAGACAAGTTAGCATATAATTAGGGGAAAAGTAAGAAAGCAGGGAACAGCAGGTGAAGTATGAAAAGAGGAGTGGAAGAATGCTATAGATCATGTTATAGATGAAAATTGGGAAATCAGGGCAAAGGAAGGAAGACAAAATAAGTAGACTGCAAGTTTGAGATATCATTGGCACATTCAGATGTATAGTTCTAACAAGTTGATGAAATGACAAAAGGTAAAGAAAGCTTAGATACATAGATGTGGGAATCATCACCATGGGGTAACAAGTGGAGAAATTCTAAGATGTGGTTGGGATTGTCAAACGAGTAATTATAGAAAGGAAAGAAAACTGAGGATGGAACATAGGTTATTATTTTGTCTAAAAGACAGAAACCAATTAAGAAGAGAAGTGATTAGAATTTGAATAAGAAACTCAGAACTGAGCAGCATGTCAGAAATTAGAGAAGAGACAATTTTAAGGTGGGGGTGGAAGTTGTGACCACAGAGCCAAATCCTGGAGAAAGCAATAGATGTTGACTTTTATATTTGGTATGCAGGAAGTTATCGGGGAATTTTTCAAAAAAATTTCAGTAGTGCAAGAGATTTTTAAAAATGTTATAAAAGTATTATAGCCATTACAAACAGATACTAAGGATAATTTGGGGTGATGGAAATGTTCTAAAACTGGATGTGGTAATGGTTACACAACTGTACATTTACTAAAAATAATTGAATTGTATGCTTAAAATGGGTGAATTTCATGGTGTGTGAAATTATACCTCAATAAAGTATTAAAAAAGTAATAATACAATTTTATAGATATTCTGGAAAATATCTGATATTCTACCTTATAACACGCATTATCACCATTTCGGTGTTTGTCTCCAGTCTTTTCCATATGACTACTTTCTTTAATATCATTATAGTCATGTTGTACACCTACCTGTCTTCTGCTTTTTTCACAATCTCTGTAAGACTTGTACTCTTCATAACCATAATTTTCATAAGTGCATAATTTTACACTGAGAAGAGATAGGTAATCATTCTGATATTCTTCGAAATTAGGTTTCTCCAAATCTATAGTGCAAATAGCTTTTTCATGGTTTTTAAAAAACTGGAGTGAATTAAAGAGCATATATGAAGCGATTAATTGTGACAAGGTGGATACTACATTTTTCTCAAAGAAAGTAGGGGAAGAGAGAATGTATAAAGATGTAGAATAGACAGTTTGAGTTGATGAAAAGGAATATTGAGACTGTTTTCTCTTGGCTCTAATTTTCTCATTAGTCATAAGAGTCAAATGGACACTTGAAGATGAGGAAGGTTTAGAATTGTCTTTTGAGAACTATGACAGGATTTTTTTTTTAAAGGATAAAAGAAAAATATGCAGTCCCATGGGCCCAAGTAACATTAGGAAAAGTATGACATCACAGTAGACCCATAGCATAGTTGTATGATGGACAGCAGTGGAATGAGAAAGCCAGCACTAAGGATTTTCCAGATTAGAAACTAGAAGGGTAAACATAGCACAAACACATGGAACAAGAGATTCCAAGATGCAGGCAAGGATCATTGAAACTGACTATGGCATCCATGGAGTTTAGGCTGAGTAGATGAACTGTATTAAGAGATCCTACAGTAAATAAAGAGATTTTGTAGAAGGCTATGGTCAGAATGGGGCTCCTTGAAATTTCAGGAGATTCATGTTCAAGCTTAGTTAAGAATATTCAGGTATTTAGTTTAAGTGAATTACCAGTCAGATCATGTCAAGACTTTTAACATGATTTATCTGAGAAAACCTGGTATGAACACACTTGAATAAATTTCCATTATTCACATGTTTCTTAGTTATTGATATCATTTTCCCCTCTTACTATATGATTTATGATTGTATTTTTTTTTTATATATCTGCTTTGTGTATGTGTGCTTTTACAACTTTTTGGGGGGGAAAAGACAACATATAAACTGTAAGTTATTTTTTAAACTGATAAAATCTTCTACTGACCTGTGCTCAACATCACCTCTGTTGATTAAAATAATTGCTGTTCTTTTCTTATCTCTAGATTGTGGAAGAGGCATACAAGGAAATGACAGCCACGGTTTATCCTGAGCCCCCAAACAAGGAAGCATTTGTCCGCTCTAAAATGTATAACACTGATTATGACCAGATTCTACCTGATTGTTATTCCTGGCCTGAAGAGGCCCAGAAAATACAGACCAAAGTTGGCCAGTAGTGTAATAACTGGCATTTGTAACACCATTAATGAGGTTGGAATCTTTTAGAATGATTCATAGAATGCTTACGTTAATATAATTTTACTTTAGCAATCTAATTATTTGTGGAAAATATTAATATAAACTAGGATAAATATCACACTAGACAATTTTGCTTTATTTGCCTTCTGGTTATTTATGGTTTCTATCCTAATTTTCTCAAGTTCTTTTTAAATTTGCTGTTATACCTACTACTAAGAAACTCATCTAAGAAACTCATCATTTTTATGTAGGGAACTAATGGGAAGACCAAAATTAAATTAATGATCAACATTAAATTCTTTGGTTGAACATTTTGTTAAAAATCTACTTTTTAAAATATATATAAAGACAGAAATGAATTTAGGGATAGAAGAACATTTGCTAAAACAAAACAACAGTTTTGTTACTTCTCGGGTACTTTTATCCCAGTCCTAGATTTTATTTGTTCTTTTTGTGCAACTGAATTCTGACATTTCTAAGAAAGGTCATTACTGTTTACAATGCTTTGTGCAGCCTTAGATTTTAATATTCTTTTGCCATTGTTACTTCTTATAGAGGAAAGCTCTTACCACCTTGGTCATCAGTTAGAAATCTCTTTCAAAGGCACCTTTATTTGTCCTGATCAGATATCCTACCCTTTAGCTACCGTACTTTTGCTGCAGGACCTTTATGGACTGTGGCTCCTGTTCAGAGGTTGGTATCTTCAGATTAGCACAGTCTGAGCACTAAAAAGGGCTGTAAAGGAGGGTAAGTAGGCTCCTTGAGAAAGGGCTGCCTGAGGAGCCAACCTCTGAGACAAGGATGTCAAGAGTTGGGAGCAAGATGATGGTTCCCAGATAAGCTGGATCCCTACCTAAGTGACCTGCCTGAGTGTCCCCTTGATTAGCTCAGGTAACTGTTCAGTGTGTTACAGTAAACTCACTTTTCTTTAAGTTTGAAGAAAATAGATTTGTGACCACTTCCCCAAATCAGAAATTTTTACATCAGATATTTAAAAATTTTTAACCACCATGCCCTTTCCAGGAGAAAGAAATTAATGTTAATTTCAAGCTTTACTTTAAAAATTAATAAATGAACCAATTAAAAAATCGAATTCTTAAGCTCAGGTGCAATAACATTTGCTATTTATTTGGAGAGTTACTTGGAGGGTTTTCTTGTTTTGAAGTAATGTTTTAAAGAGGGTAAGAAGATGTTCTTCAAGGTAAATTATACTACAAAATGATTTTATGGAAAATTGGAGGCAACACAAATTGCTTGAGGTGTTGAGTAGAAGGGTGGGGATAGTTTTTAAGGTAACATTTAGTCAAAAGTTTCCTCAGTATAGTTATTTGGTAAAGATCCAGAATGCTTATTTCTTGTCTGTTTTCATGTTGTCTTATATTTCTAACTAAATTTATTTACCTGTATAAAAGATTTATTAAACATAGAAAAAGTGAATGAATAAAATTATGAAATAATTGTCTTTTTTCTTTAAAATAGCGTAACATCGTTAAGTTGGTAATGCTTGGTCTTGTGGGTAATATGACTAGGTATCATGATTTTAAAAAATATTCTAATAACTGTTATCTGAACTTCATTTAATACATATGTAATCATATATGCTGGATATCACGTTGAGTGAGATACTTGCTTGTCCTCAGGAAAACGTAATGAAACAAGTATTTGATGGTTACTTACCAGAAAGTAATCATATATTATCTTATTTAGTGTAATCCTTACAATTCCCTTTTGAAGTATATATTTTAAGTAATTTGCCATTTTCAGAGAGGTAATAAGAAAAGGAGGTGGGCTCTAAATCCAGGTTTATCTTTCTTCATAGTCTGTTCTTTTACTCTACCACCATTTGGAACAGTACTGTCCAATAGGAAAAAAAATGAGCCACATGTGTAATTTTAAATTTTCTAATAGCCCCATTAAAAAATAAACAGGTGTAATTATTGTCAATAATATATTTTATTTAAACCAGTGTATCCAAAATATTATTTCAACATGTCATCAATATAAAAATTATAAATGAGGTATTTTACATTCTTTTGTTCATACTAAGTTTTCAAAGTCCAATGTGTGTTTTATACTTGCATTTCAGTTTGGTTCAGAGTAGGCACGTTTATCTGGCTAGTGGCCACTGTATTGGACAAATGCACATCTAGAATTAATAGATATCAATCTATTATATAGATTGATTATAATACTGTAGTGTACTACATTGAGAGAGCTAATTTCTAGGAGAAAATTGCAGCTTACGTCTATGGGAAATGTTTACTCTAAACTATTTTGGTAAATTATGTTTCAGTAAAGTTGATGTGAAAAAATTAATCAGCAAGGAGCCATAGGCCCAAGACAAGTAAATTAATTTAACTGTTTTTTATAGATTGCCCATTTTGTGTTTTTTTTTTTTTCAGAGAAAACACAAAATGCTACTGGAGCATCTAGCAAGAATAAATGATATTGTAGGGGGGACAGGTCAAGGAAGATTTCCTATACAGAGAGACGTTTAAGCCATAACCTGAAACCATAAAGGATAAGTAGGAGCTAGCCAAGTGACAGGTGCGTGGGGGTGGTGCAGGTAGGCAGAGAGAACTATTTCAGGCAGAGGAAAAAAGCATGTGCAAATGTCCCAAGGCAAGAGAGTGTGTAATATAAGAAAACTGAAATGAAACTGGTATAGTTGGAGCATAGAATGTCAGAGTGACTAGCAGTGGATCTGAAAAGGGAAGGAAAGGCTAGTTTTAAAAGGATTTATAGGCTTGTAAAGAAATTTGGACTTCATTATCTTGAGCCAATGAAAAACGTTCAACAAGAAAGTAACCTTGGGAACAGATGTGGCTCAAGCGGTTGAGTGCCTGCTTTCCACATGGGAGGTCCCAGGTTTGGTTCCCAGTGTCTCCTAAAAACAAAAAAGTACAAACAACAAGCAAACAAATGAAAAAACCAACTCAGGGGAGCCGATGTGGCTCAGTGGTTGAGTGCTGGCTTCTCACATACAAGGACCTGGGTTCCATCCCCAGCCCTGGTACCTTATAAAAATAAAAATAAAAATAAATAACCTTCTCAAGTTAATACTTTAAAAACAACGAACTCTAAGTCATATTGTTTTCCTTCATAGAAGATTTATGTTTGCTTCTGTCCAGTGGCTACTTTAGGGTCGCCAGCAGTCCCATATCACCTTAATCCAGTCAGGTACTGAGATGATACAAAGCTGAGCTTCTTCCCTCTAAGGCTTGGTCTATCTTTGACTCATCTTCATTCTAGGAAATTACTTCTCCTGTGACAACTTAAAATTTAACAAGATTCCTTCTTTCATGTGAACTCCTCCCTCATACTTGTGACTCTGGAAATAAAAATTCAGCCTTTCAGCCTCCCTATCAGCTCTTGCCAGAATCCCATCGATCAGAAAACTGCAGCCCATACACCAAATCTAGTCCACTCCCTGTTTTTTCTCCCTTTTTGATTTTTTAAAATATTTTATTGTGGTAACATATATACAACACAAAATTTCCCATTTTAACCACTTATATGTACAGTTCAGTGATATTGATTACATTCACAATATTGTACACCCTCTCCACCATCCATTATAAAAATGTTTTCATCACCTCAAACAGAAGCTTTGTACCCATTAAGCAATTACTTCACATTCCTCAGCCCTCCAGCCACTGGTAACCTGTAATCTACTTTCTATCACAATGAATTTGCTTATTCTATGTATTTCATATAGGTGAAATATAATGTCTCTCCTTTTGTGTCTGGCTTATTTCATTCAACTTGAGGTCTTCAGGGCCCATCCATGTTGTAGCATGTATCAGAACATGGGATATTCCATTGTACGTATATACCACGTTTTGTTTATCCGTTCATCTGTTGATGGACGCTTGGGTTGCTTCCACCTTTTGGCTATTGTGAATAACATTGCTATGAACATTGGCATACAAATAGGTCTTTGAGTCCCTGTTTTCAGTTCTTTTGAGTATATATATACCTAGAAGTAGAATTGCTGGGTTATGTGGTAATTTTATAATTAATTTTCTGTGGAACCATCAAACTTTTCCACAGTGGCTGCACCATTTTACATTGTTCCTATTTCTCTGCATCCTTGTCAACAATTGTTATTTTCCATTTTTGTAATAATCGGCATCCTACTGAGTTTGTGAAATGTTACTTTGTGATTTTGGTTTACATTTCCCTAATAGCTAATGATATTGGGCATCTTTTCATGTGCTTATTGGCCATTTGTATATCTTCTTCACAGAAATATACAAGCTCTTTGCCCATTTTTAAAATTGGGTTGTTTGTCATTTTGTTTTCGAGTTGTAGGATTTCTTTATATATTCCGTATATTAAACCCTCGTCAGATACATGGTTTGCAACTCTTTTCTCCCATTCTACAGCCTGTCTTTTCGCTTTCCCAGTTATGTCCTTTGATGCCCAAAATATTTTAATTTTGATGAAGTCCAATTTATCTACTTTTTCTTTTGTTGCTGGTGCTTTTGATGTCATCTCTAAGAATCCATTGTTTAATGCAAAGTCCTGAAGATCTTCCATGTTTGGTTCTGAGAGTTTCATGGTTTTTAGCTCTTGTATTTTGGACATTGGTCCATTTTGAGTAATTTTTGCATATGGATAGCCAGTTTTCCAAGCACCATTTGTTGAAGACTCCTTTTTCCCCCTTGAGTGCACTTGGCACCCTTATCAAAAATTCATCGGGCCATATATGTGTGGGTTTATTTCTGCATTCTCAATTCTATTCCATATGTCTGTTTGTCTGTTGTTTTCATTAGTGTAGTTGTGAGGTAAGTTTTGAAATGGTAAATTGTGACTCCTCCACCTTGATTTTCCTTTTGCATTCATGGAATAAATTCTACTTGATCATTGTGTACAATCCTTTTTTTTTTTTTTTTTTAAAGGAGGTATTGGTGATTGAAACCAGGACCTCCTACCTGGGAAGTAGGTGCACAACCACTGAGCTACATCCTCTTTCCTTTTAATGTGCTGTTGGGTTTGGCCATGACCTGTTTTTCTTCTTCAAAATGGTTTGGCTATTTGGGAATCTTGAAATTCCATATGAATTTGATAATTGGCTCTTCCATTTCTGCAAAAAGGCTGCTAGAAACATGATTGGAAATGCACTGAATCTGTAAATTGCTTTGGATAGTATTAATATCTTAACAATATTTTGTCTTCCAATCCATGAATGCGGGCTGTCTTTCTGTTTATTTAGGTCTTCCTTAATTTCTTCAGCAGTGTTTTGTGTTTTCAGTGTACAAGTCTTTTACATACCTGGTTAAATTTTTCCTAGATATTTTATTCGTTTAGATGCTATTGTAAGTGGAATTTTTAAAATTTCCTTTTCAGATTGTTGCTTATATAGAAAACAACTGATTTTTTTTACAAATCAATTTTATTGATGCATATTAATAAAGCATAAATCCATCCAAAGTGTATATAGTCAATGGTATTTGGTATAATCACATTGTTAACACAACTGATTTCTGTGTGTTGATCTTGTACCTCTCAATTTCACTGAATTTGTTTATTAGCATGACTAGCTTTCTTATGGATTCTTTGGGATTTCCTACGTATAGGATCATGTCAGATGAAATATAGATAATTTTGCTTCTTTTCCAATTGGGATGCCTTTTATTTCTTTGTCTTGCCTAATTGCACTGGCTAGAATGTCCAGTACAATGTTGAATAGCAGTGGTAAAAGCAGGAATCCTTGTCTTGAACCTGATCTTAGGAGGAAAGTTTTTAGTCTCTCAACATTGAGTGTGATGTTAGGTGTGGTTCTATCATAAATTTCCTTTATCATATTTAGGAAGTTCACTTCTGTTCCTAGTTTTCTGTGTGTTTTTTAAAATCAAGAAATGGTGTTGAATTTTGTCAAATACTTTTTCTGCATCAGTTAAGGTTTTTGTTTTGTGTTTTTTTCCCCCTTCATTGTATTAATTTGGTGTATTATATTGATTTTCTTATGTTGTCCCACTCTTGCATTCCTGGGATAAATTCCATTTGGTCATGGTATATAATCCTTTTAATATGCTGTTGGATTTGGCCATGGTCTGTTTTTGTAAATAAATTTTTATTGGAACACAGCCACAATCATTCATTCATGATATTGTCTATGGCTGCTTTTGTGCTACAAGAACAGAATTAAGTGTGGGATAAAGACAGTCATATCTCCCTTGTTCTCTGTTGCTTTCAGACAGATTTGTCTGGAGAGGAGTTGTCTAGCTTTTCTAATTTCTCTCAGGAGAAAGGTTGGTCCGAACTATCTAGTGTTCCATTACTGGTTAAATGCTTAACTTCTAGTTTAGCAAAGTAAAATTTTTTGCAATGGGTATGGGAAAGGAGGGAAAATAAAGATGGCAAATATGAACCAAAAGAAATTATTTAATATATAATCATAATGGACAAAGATGTATATTATATATAGGTTAAAAACAAAACAAAACAGTGGATCAAGATGATATAGCCATCATGTATTATATAGCCTAAGAGTATATAATGCAACAACTGACAGAAATGCAGAGTATAGATTAATACAAGTTCAAGCAATTAGATAAACAAATCCAACCCAGTAAATAGAGAATACATGTTATTTTATTAAAGTATACAAACTACCAAAAAAGCTTCAATATGTAAATTATGTGTCAGGCCACAAAGAAGTTCTCAATAAATTTTAAAGAATTGATATTTGAACAATGGAATAAGATTGAAAATTATTACCAAAAAAGCTTTAAAAATCCTTTGTCTAAAAACTAAATAGTGCTAAACAAAACAAAATTAAAAAGACCCATATGTTAAAAAAGAAGCCATAAAGAACATTCAAAAATGCTTAGAACTAAATGACAGTGACGATACTACATGTAAATATCTGTGAGACACAACTAGAGCACTCACATAAGATTTATAGCTTTGCATATAAATGAAAAACTGGAACAAGTAATGATTGAAAGTAAAGCTAACAATTCATCTCAAGATGTGAAAAAAGGAAGTAAATTCAAAGGAACCAGGAGGAAGGAGATTCAAGTTAAGTGTAGTTATCAAGAAGAGTGAGAATTGATTAAAAAATAATAATAATAACAAAACTGAAAACATGCTCTTTGAAAAGATTTTAAAAATTGCAGATGTCAGGCAAAAATAGTCAAGTAAATTAGAAGATGCAAATAAAAAGCATGCAAAATAAGAGGAATTAATTACCAAAACAGTTTTTTAAAATAGATTAATAGATTAAAATAGATTTTTAAAATAGATTAAATGTATTCACCAAGTGAATTAACTATATTCAAATTCAGGCATTTTATATGATTTTATATGTATTGAAAATCATATAAAATGCCTAAATTAATGCATGAATAAATAGATAATTTGAACAGTTTAATAAAAAAAAAGTTAAAATAGACCTCCTCCTCCTCCTCCTCCCAAAAATATTCACAGCCAAATAGTTTATACATTATTTCTATCAAACTTTCAAGGAAAACAGTTAATTCCTATTTTTACATATTTTTTCAGAAATTAGAAAAAGAGGACTGTTGAGCTGATTTATGAGTACAAACTTGATTCCAAAACTAGATAGAAACAATACAAGAAAAAATTATAGACCTATTTCATTTTAAAACATAGATGCAAAAATCTTATGTAAAATATTGGCTCATGAAATCCAATGGTATATTTTTAAAATAATACATCATAATCAAGTAACCAAGTAAGGTTTATCTTGGAATGGAATTTCTTCACCATTAGAAAGTCTATAATTATAATTGACCATATTAATAAACTAAAAGGATTAAAAATTACATATTCATCTTTGTGTATGCAGGAAAAGTATTTCAGTTCAACATTTATTTATGATTTTCAAAACTCCTAGCAAACTAAGAATAGATGGAGACTTCCTTAATTGGTTATTAGACTCTTAGAGAAATATTTAATTCATTCCCTTTAAGATCAGGAACAAAACAAGGCAATCCACTACTGT
>PVKH010021078.1:0-14432 GCA_004027955.1 Chaetophractus vellerosus | reverse complement strand
CGCCTCCTAATTGTCTTCTAATTTGTTTCCGATGCATTTGTTGTCGTGCTTGCCTCGATTGACTGTGCTTTCCCTTTCCCCCCTCACCGTCGATCCCCTTCACGATTGGGGGTAACATTCCGTTACAATCCAGATCCGCGTGGATGCGGGCCCCGGGTGTTTTGGGGGCCGGGCCGGACGGTGTGTTTTGGGGGGTGTGGGCTGTGCGCGCCCACGCGCGTGAAACGTGGATGCAGAGGGCACCACCGTTTCCTTTTATGTGCGTCTCAAGGAGGAAAAAAAATGTCAGGCGCAATGTTCGGTGCTGAACGGTCGCCTTCCTGTTGTTCACGGCTGACTCTCCTCCCCCTGCCCGCAGTGTGCCGTGCAGGTGAAGCTGGAGCTGGGGCACCGCGCCCAGGTGAGGAAGAAACCCACCGTGGAGGGCTTCACCCACGACTGGATGGTGTTCGTGCGCGGTCCGGAGCACAGTAACATACAGCACTTTGTGGAAAAAGTCGTCTTCCACTTGCACGAAAGCTTTCCTAGGCCAAAAAGAGGTAGGGCTCGAATACAAAAGGGGCCTGATAAAAAATGTCTTTGCTCGAGAGGAAACAATCGCTCTGCCCGGGCGGTCCCCCTGCCCGGCGCTGGCAGAGCCTCGGGACCCCGGTGCGCGGCGCCGCTACGGCCAGGTCGGGGCTCCCCACGCACGCGCCTTCGGCTTGGTGAAAGTCACCGCGGAGAAAGGACCTTCAGGTGTCTTGTGTTTATTCATCCAAAACCAGCCCTCGCCGGTCCTCTGGGGTTAGCCGCGGGTTTTGTGAGGAAGGTGTAATTAGTTGTTGGGTTTGGAGGTGTGGGGAGTGGTGCTGGAGAGAATAAACAGCTTGCTCCCTTTTTTCCCTAGAAAAATTGAGAATTACCTGTGTTATTAGCAAAGAATGCATTGGGTGTAGTTATTTTACGTCTTGAGAAGTCGATTCTCTTTAGGGTCTTTCTGATTTTCTTTCTGTGTATGAGGCATTGGGTGCCAGTTGCCTTGGACTTCTTTTAGTGTTAACCAACTTGCCCCGGTCCCCCCGCCCTGTCAGGATTTTATGTTTAGTTGGGGGCGGAGGGTTACTTGTCCTTGGCCTGCGATGTCACTTGATTTTGAGTTGCGTTCTGTCTGCGGTGTCTGCAGAATGTGATCTGCAGGGAAGAAGGTCCTGGAAAGGTCCAGGCTAAGTTTGAGAGGAACAGTGTTTGTGGTACCTTCTGCTACAGTCCTTCCCCACCTTGGTTCTCAGTCTTGGTGTCTGGTTTGCATAGTCTTGCTCAGTCTCTGCAGTCCCAAACAGTTGCCATAAAGAGCTGGACAATTTTGGAAAAAAGAAAGCGTTTGTCATTTTAAAAGCTATTTAAAAGGGGTTTGAGAAACCCAGGTTTCAATACCCTTCAACCTCTGGGAAGCTACTGTCTGGTTGTTTTAGTTGGATTAGTGGAGGTAACAGTACAAATACAATAAGGTGCTTTGTTTGGGAGCAGGTTTATTTATCTAAGTCGACACAATGGTTAGTAGTTATCTTCCATTTGATCTGTAATCTTTATTGGCATCTAGAACTCCTGCAGTTTCTTAGAGCAACATCATAATAAATCCATTCTGCTTAGAGCTACGTGGAAATTATTGAACGTTCAGGGACTGAATAAAGAAAGGAGAAATGCTGTGTGCCTCAGAGGTGGCAGAGGTTTGCACTGATGCTTATTTTTGTTTCCAGAGCTCATGTAATAGGAAGTAGGATTGTGGGGTTTTTGTTGTTGTTGTTGTTTTTTGTTTATTTTTCCCTGCATTTAGTGGTTTGGTTTATAGCTCCTCTTGTAAACTTGAGCAGTTGAATTTGATGGGCTTTGTTGGATGGTTAGGAAATGAATCAGGCTTCTAACAGAGGGACAGAAATATGCACCGCCTATAGGAAATAACATTTAGATTTTGTTAGCATTTCATATTAAACTATAGAGACAATATACTTCATATTTCTTCAAAACTGTGATAAGGGTGAGTATTGTCAAGATTCTGTCAGTACAGGAGGTTGGGTATGATGCTTCTTGGAATCACTCTCTCCCTTTTCCATGCATCTGTAGAGCCATTGCAGAGGAGTTTAGACAAAAGAAACCACCTTCTAAGATCCTTGGTGCCCACTATTACTACTCTTTGGCTACTGTTCACTTCAAGGTGAAATACACTTAACAACAACAACAAAAAAAACAATATTTATTGTATTAGGAACATTAACTCGGTGGAAGATGTAGCTCTTAAGGTAACTTTGTTTAGATGCCTTAACAATCAACAAATTGGCATTATGAAATTAAAGATCAGCCTCTTCTGGATCTCACAGTTGTTTCTCTGCTTCAGTGTGTGTGTGGTGACATTCCCCTTTATTTGCCATACCTAATGATTTTCTGACCAGCCTGAGGGAAGGTGAGGGTGCTGCCCTCATAGCTCACACCTGGGATTTGTTGCTAGGCGTGGTAAACCGCTTGATAACAGTGATGTCTTCTAAGAAGTCTGTAGCGAGAGATGTGTGCTTTTTGGTTGGACTTCTCAGTTTGTTCTCAACTGTGGTATTTCTTTATGCAGCCTGTAAGCCATTGTCTTAAAATGTTTATTTTTGGGTTTTTATTTGTATGTGTGCTTTCCATGATGTGACAAGTCCTGGGAAAAATGCCAACTTACATAGCCCAGGAGAGACCTTGTCATACTGTAATTACACATGATTCAGATTGCTAGAGAAGGTTTCTCTGTTCGTTGGGAATACTTAGTTGTAAGTTCAAGTAACACCAAACTTGCCACTTAATCCTGGGACTTTTTTTTTTTTTTTGGGTGTATAGGATCTTTCAGAATGACAAGAATAAGAATGTCAGGAATTTCTGTCTTCTACTGTACCATTTAAGGTACTATATTTGTTATATTGTAGATCTATAAATGATGGG
Organism: Chaetophractus vellerosus; assembly: GCA_004027955.1. Classification (NCBI taxonomy): domain Eukaryota; kingdom Metazoa; phylum Chordata; class Mammalia; order Cingulata; family Chlamyphoridae; genus Chaetophractus; species Chaetophractus vellerosus. The sequence goes on along the minus strand of PVKH010021078.1, from coordinate 11,480 downwards.
CTAAAATTTTTTTACCCATTAAAAATTTGCAGAAACTGCAGAAATGACGCTGAAAAATGTTACAAGATATTTTAAAGGAAATGCAGATACTGTAAGCTGTAAATGGCTGTTAATAATGACACATTAAATCACCTCCCCTAAATACAGTAACTGATAAACATAAATGAACCTTTCAATTGAGGATGAATTCAGCCATGAAGATGGATGAATCCCTAGTTTTGTATATCTTTAGTTTGAAAAAGCATATTGATTATCAGATTGATTTTCTTACTTCACAGTAATATTATAAGAACTTGGAGAGGAAGAAGTTATAATATTTTCAACTTGTTGCCTAATGAGAATTACATATACCATTTTAGAAGTGACTAATTGGATTTGAATTAATCAGGTTTTACTCTGTCACTAAGATGTGTGGGAGAACTTCATTTTATAACTACAAGGCACAAAGTCCTAGGAAAGACATTTTCATGAAATAATGAAGTTGGAATATCCATTAGATATTATGAAATAGGTCAGAGTATGGTGCATTTTTAAACTATATACTTACAAAAACACATATCTTATTTATTAATAAAGATTTATAATAGTCTGATATAACTGAAATGAATAAGCACATTCAAAATGTTTCATTTAAAATATTAATGTTTTCATTTTCAGTGTGATGTGAATTTGAGTGAACTTTCTTTCCAATTACAGCCATCATTACTATTGAAATCTGTCCCATTGACATTTATGATGTGAAATCTGTTGCTTATTATGTTATAGAAGCAAATTTGGCCACTGCTAAGGTTTGAGAGCTTTTTATTTAAAGTCTTACTCTTTTAGTGGGCAGATAAAGCATAATAAATCCGCACTTATTACTTTCCTTTGATTTAAGTGTTTGAGCCCAGCTATAATGCATAGTTCTGATTTGTGTTAATTGGTCTTCTGAAATAATTTGGATAACTTTTGGTCAGGGTGTCTAACATTTTAGGGTTTTTAAGTTGCAAGATACGTGTGCCCCTGGCATATTTCTCTTCTGAGGCATTTAAAAAGTGTAAGGAAAAAAATGAAGACGAGTTATTATACTGACAAGTTCAGTCAGTGTTGTAAGATTTGTGTGTAATTCTATATGGAATTAAGATGACCAATGAGAACAATTTTACTACTTGGCATTTTGAAAAAAACATAAACCATAATTTTCCCAGGCACTTAAAACCTGAATGGTTGGAGGAAATCTCATTTGCTGTTGTTGGGAATATAAATTGAGTATGAATTGTTTGAAGGGCATTTGGCAAAATCTATTAATATTTTTAATGCTTATACCCTTTGACATAGCAATTTCACTTCTAGGAATTTTCCTGTAGATGTGGCTTTCCAAGTATACAAAAATATAGCATATTTCACGTGACTATTTTTGTAATAGCAAAATTTCGAAACAAGCTATAGAAGGATTTCAATTGGTACATTTCAATGATGATAATCCATAAAAAGAGGTAAATCTATTTGTAAACTCAGGAAGATGTTCAAGAGGTATTAAGTGAAATAAGGCAAGTTGCTAAATCAGTATGATCCCATTTATACAGGTAAATGTGTTTGTGGGCATGCATGTGTGTAAATAAGTAAATTCTGGGTGAATGAACCTCAAACTCTTAAATAGTTTTCTTTAGTGGGTGCATATGGAATTGGTGGTGATGGGGGGTTATTTTGTATTGTTTGATTTTTAAAAAATGTTAATTGTATATATTTAAAACATTACAAAGAACATGCATTACTTTTTAAGACTGGAACACCATAAATGAAGAACCAATATAGGATATTGTCTTTTTAATAGGGGTTGGCATGTAGCTATCTAAAATTAATCTTTAACCATCTTGGGTAGCTATTGTTGCTTAATGCCTAAGAGTAGCTAGGGTGGGGAATTACAAACGTTGTGTTCAAGTGCTGGCTTAAGAGACTTCTTGTGTGATCTTAGGCAAGTTACCTCTGTGTCTCTTTTCTCATTTGTTTTATGGAAATGATAATAGAATAAAACCATTACCTCATACATTGTGGACTAAATATAAATCAGCCATTCTCAAACTTATTGCTCTTAAGACTCCTTTATACTCTTAAAAATTGAGGACTGCAAAGAGCTTTTTCTATGTAAGTCATCTCTATTAATATTTTCTACATTAGAAACTAAACTTGAGACATTTTAAACAAATTTTACTTATTAATTTGTTAAAAAATAAACTCATTACATGTTAGCATATATGTCACATTTTAATGAAAATATTTTCTAAAATAGGACCCCGAAAAGGTATTGGGGACCCCCAGGGGTCCCCAGACTACACTCTGAGAACCCCAGATATAAATATTCAGCATATTTGGCATAGAGAAATTGCCCAATAAAAATGAAAACAGATTAAAAAAAAAACATTGTTGCTAATAAAAACACTCATTTACTGAAGGGAGAAGAGGTAAATCTTCCTAAAACATTTGCTTGGTTAAATCCCAGTGTAACAATTATCTAACAGGTTTTTTTTTTTTCCAGAAAATGATAATCCAAATTTATGGTTTTACTGGATATATTTTATAGTTAATATCACTGTCTACTTTATGGTGTATTATCTATACTATTCAGAGTTCTTTTACAGCCATCCTGTTAAATGACTCTCTGTAGGACTACCTTTTTGTGAGGTAGGCAGGACAGGTTTGTCGATTGGTTTGATAATTTTACCTTAAAGATCCTTTGTACCTTCTCTTGGTTCTTTGAAAGTTCCTTCGGAAGAGTCTTCTGTGGAGGAATGTTGTCCCATTTTCTCTTGTTCTGTTCATCTATTACAGTGTTCCCCACTTCTTAACACAAACACAGCTTTCACAGTTTTAGGATGCAAAACTTTTCTTGTTTTTAACGTCTTAATGGTCTAAAGGTCTTCAAAAGAGAACTTGGAAAGCTTACATACTTGAGAGGGGGTGTTAATTAAACACAATTATGCCAATTGCATGATTAAGCAAGATCTTGATATATTAGTGAACTTTACCGAACTTTAATTTTCATTGACCAGATTTTAGAATATTTTTGATTCCTGAAACATAGTGTTTCACACTGTCCTGAAGGAAACAATGTTGAATTTTTTTCTGTATTTTTTTCCCTTGGCTTTTATACTTTCTCTTTGATTTTATTACTCCTCAAAGAAGAAGCTACCATGTAAAAGGAGAAATTCTCCTATCTTGGTGATATAAATTAATGTTCTTTTAAAATATTCTGTCTTGTGTGTGTGGTCAAAGTCTCTTTAATCTCTTTTTCATAATATTTATTTTAGTGCTTTAATATTTCATTCTTTCATACTTTCTAGTTCTACTTATACTTGTCTGTAATGCTATATATATTTTTGGGAATATCTGAAAAGAGTCCTTAGATAAATAATTGCCTGCTGCTGAGATTAAGGGAATTTGTAGCTTTAAAAAAAATGTAGGATATAGTAACACAGAAATTAGGAAACTACATTGCATAGTTGTATAATGTAACCTTTGTGAAGAACCCATATATTCAATTTTTTACATGCAAATGAAAATAGTATTTTTTCCTGACTTTGTCAGGCTGTGTGTACATTGTAGAAAACATACAGAAATATAAAGAAAGACATCCTCTGCAATATTCTTCATAGCTAACCATAATTAATATTTTATTAGATAGCTTTATGTATACACAGAAATATTAGCTCTAAATTAACATTAATTCAACAACTATTTTTTTGGAGTTCTTATGTTCCTAGTTTTTTATGCTCTAGGAGCTGGGGATGAAGCACAGATGAACATTTCCCTTCATGGAAGATCATGGAATATCATTTTTAAAAATTATAAAATTTTATATTACATTTAATATAGATTTATTACATCTTATTTGGACATTTAGATTCTGTTTTAATTTTTTTGTGAAAAGGCTGTGATGACTATCCTTGACATTTACTTTTATGGTTTTTCCAGTAATTTCCATATGTTAAATTTCCAGAAGGGAGATACTTGAGTCAAAATGTAAAAAGACTTTAACTTTGATATGTATCACCAACTTTTCCTTCAAAATAATTGTGCCAATTTATACTTCCCCAGAAGTTAGGATACTGCCCATTTCCCCACATGGTTGCCAACACTGGAAAGCAGAAAAGTAACAGTTTAATAATAATAATAATAATAATAATAATAATAATAATAATGTGTGAAGATACCACATTATTGGCATTTATTTGATTAGTAATGCCACATATATTATGTATGTATATATTTATATACCATTTACTTGTTTTTTCTGATGTACTTGTTTTGTGCCCCTTGTAGTTCATGGCCCTTTTTTAACTAAAAAAAAAAAAAACCACAGGAAAGTACAAAGAATGATATAAGACTCATATCCCAGCTGCCAAGAATGAACAAATGTTTACATTTTAGCATACTTACCTCCATTGTTTTGATCTTAGGAAATTAAATATTATAGATGTAGTTACGGTTTTTAAATGCTTCATCACCCTTTCTTCCAACTCCTCCATCATTCTTATATTTATGTATATTTGTACATTTAGATTGCTTCAAATAATATAAATTGTGTCTTAAAATCAACATGAAGACTGTCATACTGTGTGAATAAGTTATTTCAATTCAGATATAATTTGTATACCATAAAATTCATCCATTTAAAGTGTGCAATTCAGTGATTTTTTTTTAGTATATTCACAAGGTTGTGCAACCATCACCACTATCTAATTCCAGAACATTTTCATGGGTGATTAATTTTGCATCTTCTTTCCCCACATAATATATTTTTTGAACCTATCCTCATTTCATCTATGGAGAGCTAGTTCATTCCCTGTCATTTATTCTGCTTTAGTATTTCATTGTAGGGATAGATTCCATGTTTCAAGCTTTTCTATTTCTCTATCATGGAAAATATAGGTCATTTTTAGGTTTGTTCAGTGACCATATTTGTGTTACCTTGTGCAAATGAACAAGAGTTTGGAAAATAGGCCTAGAATTTGAGTTAATTTGGGTGTGTGCATTTTCATTTATATGAGACATTGTCAAATTGCTCTCCAAAGTATTTGCGACCATTTATCTTTTAACCATCAGGGAATGAGTACCATTTCCTCCACATTTTTGATATTTAATTGAAGTATGGTATCTTTTTTGTTTTTATTTGCATTTTTGATTTCTAGAGTGGCTGAGCATTTTCTATATGTTTACTGACCATTTAGATTTCCTCTTGGTGACTTCCTGTTTATAGCCTTTATCTTAAGAAATCTATTGTGGTGTTTATCATTTTCTTATCATTTGCAGGGTGTTAATCCTTAGTTAATTGTGTTGGAAATATCTTGTCCCATTTTGTTTCTTTTTCTCACAGCCTAATTTGTGGTATCTTTTGCCATTTGCAAGTTTTTTTTTTTATACTTTCTATTTTGAAATAATTTCAAACTTGGAGGACAGTTGCAAAAATAAAGCAAAACCCATACAGAAATCTCCAGCATAACCCCTTCCCAGATACCTAGATCAACTAGCTTTTAACATTTTGCCACATTTGCCACATTTACCACATGGAAAGTTTTAGGGGTCTTGTTTAAGAATATTATTTGTGGGCATAGTAATGTAAACCAACTTTACATTTGCAGGATACAGTGAAGCAACTGTAGAAGAGGTAAATGAGGGAGAAAGGAGTTCCCTGCCTTCAAGATGCTTGTTTCTTTTAGAGCTTAGAAGGACCCTTGAGATTATTCATCTTTGTTTACCCTCTCATTCTATGTTTAATCAGAAGCCTAGAAATGTGAAGTGATTTTGCATGTAGATACAATGAGTCACAAGTATGCCCGTGCAAAGATAACTAATAATAAATGGTGGTAAATGTTTACTTTTGAAACATTGAGTAATTATTCATTTATATTAGCAGACAAATGTTCAGCAATAACCTCTTTTGTAGACATGATCTAGGATTTAATTAAGTGGTGGTAACCATGGTAGATGCTGTTTAAAAGGAAAAAGTTTTATAGCTACTTTCAGGAGAAATCAAATTCATGTTATGGATTAATTTAAGTTTTCCTTTGAGATTAAATTGTTACAAAAATAGTTATTGAATGGCATTTCCAAGTATTTGGGGGCTCCCCGCCCCCAATGAGCTAATACTTTTAATTTAAGTGTGATAAATTTTCAATGGTTGGAGCCTGTGGGAGGCTATTATTATTACATTTCTTAAAAGATATAGCCAGCATTTGGTGTGATTTAGTTGGTACATAGCCAGTTAACAATTAGCTTTTTGGATAAAATCAATGTACCACCATTTTTTGTTAAAGAAAATTATGACTTTTAACTTCTTTCTGATTTTGAGTTCTGTTTATTTAAAATAACGTTCATAAGTGATTATAAAGATGGTCAGTTGATTATAATTAAAGTATTACCCATGTTAGATTGATGTTCTCAGAGCCAAGTTTTTTCTATTTAAAAATATTGAATTTTGCCCAAACCAGACTTTCTTTGTTCCTTTCCATTAGAAATCATTAGTTAGTTATTCTCCCATCAATACCAGGTCAAATGCTATGTGTATGTATTGATTTTAAATTTACATTTACATGAACAATTTCCTAAAATATTAATAATAGCAGTGGACTAGAGAGTATGGAGATTTACTTGCCTCTTAATGTGTCTGAATATTAATTTAGTCTTGTAATCTTTGTAGATATGCTGTATACTCTCCCCTCCTTTTCCCTAGGGTTGATGTTGGGAAAGAGACTCTTTCTGAATATTCCAGATATCTGTAATTTTGATCAATGTGTTAAGGTGTTTTAATGTTTAAAAACAAGTGCCATTATGGACTTTGTATCATCCATACTTTTCCCCCAAAATACTTCATTTATATGGGTTACTGAATAAGGAAAGCTTTCTTTGTATTGAAGAAACCTTCTCATAATTTTACAAAATGTTTTCCTACATTTGATTTGTATAAGCAGCTGTTTTCTGATGACTCTCGGTGAAACTTAATTTGGGCTGTTGGGGTTTGGTAGCTTTAGTGGGATAGATTATTCCAACATGTTGACTTGTTCCAGATTGTCATTTCAGAGATGCTTGTTGTGCGACTTTTCCTATATATGCACAAAAGTGGTAATTTGCAGGCAGGGAGCTACTTTCTTTCTTATGTGGAGCAGGGAGCAGTCAATAAATGCTTCAACCAGTTCAGCACTGGCTTCTTATGTATCTCTTGTTCCTCCTGTGTTGCGTTAGAGTTATACATCAGATGAGATGTGGCCTATATTATCCCTGTAGGAACTGCTGATAACTTTTTTCGGTGTAGAAGTCTACACAGACCTTGAGAGTCCTGGGCAACAATATAATAAAGACAGATGTTGCAAGTCAGAAATAGAATTTCAGAATCTCTGACTTTAGTGATCTCTCCCCTAAGTGGTAAATTATTACTCAGTGATCTGAAATCCATTTCTTCTGTACCCCTGCTAGTTGACTTTGCATAAACAGAACCATCACTGGAATTTAGTAGGAAATATGTCTGCTGAGAGATCACATTTTTTTCTAGAATGTATTTTAGCTTATGTGGCAGGCAAAAATTAATTTTACTCTTTTCTATCTTTTCTGTCTTCTTCTTTCTTCACGTACTTCTGGTGCTTTTTCCTAAAGCTAGATACAAAGTTAAGGGACTTACCAGTTCGCTTTGAAACAAAACAAAACAAAAACAAACCACTTTATCCATGAAATACAAGTGGCTTTTTAGCTTAAAAAAACAGGAATCAGATATATTCCATTAACTGTTAGGAGTGGTGTTTTACAGTGCAGCAGGAAAGACCCAGTCCTGGGACGTAAGAATGATATATTTGCACAAAATGAGCTCTGTGGGCTTTTCCAGCTCTGAAATACTATTTTTCTTTAGTTTTTTAAAAAAAGATAAATTCTGTCTTTGACATTGATATAGTTTTTTAAAAAAATGATGAAATAGCTATCATTTATTAAATATCGACTATTTATCTGTTATCCTGCTAGACAGTAGATATGTGCTTCTGTATTTAATTTCTCACTTTTGTTAGCTGTGGTAGTTTGGAGAATGATTTCTTTGGGGAAAAAAAAAAGGAAAATGTTGATATGAAACTCAATATATTGGAATTTTACCTCTCCTTATGATGAATGGGCAGGGAAATGGATAAAAGATTGGCTGCAATAACAGGAAAATAGATAACTTGGTTAATTCGCCAAATAGGTGATTAAGTTTTGGTTATAAAAAGGTAATTTCTGATCATATTGTTGTCATTTATACCAACGATTCACTACTACTTATAGGATGTAGCAGTCTAAAAATTCAAGAGACCTCATGTTTATTTGAAACTTCTTTCTCAAATATGGTCCTTGACAAGGTCATTTGATCTGGTTTTTCATGAAAGTTTACTGATTTTTTTTTTTTTTTTTTTTTTGCTATTTCACATAATCTAGGCCAGACCTAGAAATTTTGTGACTATATTTGCTTTTCTAAAGCATCATATCAAATAGGTGCTTTTGTTTCTATTACCAATAGAATAATAATTGGGGACTTGGACATACATTATCACATAAACAGGTTAAAAGAAACTATATCAAATCTTTGATAATATATTGCAGGACTTTAATAATCCACGTGCTTAATTGAAGTTGTTTTGAAAAGCACATACCCTTCCACTGTTTAGTTGTAACATGCTGCATAACTTTTATGTCAAAGAAAAATAATTCTAGTTAAGATAGTCTAACTTGATAAATACAATTGTCGGATGCCTGATTAGAGCCAATATGTAATTTATACAAAGATACATAGAGCAGCAAATAAATGATATTTTACAAACTACACAATAGTTTGTAATGACATAATATCTTTTTGTGGAAGTTCTCTTTTGGTTTTATCATCGTCATTGATTTTAGTAGTTGATTCATTCCATTTTCTTTCCATCACAGTGGCTGGACTTGTTCATCCTAAACTACATTTTCAGAATAGTGTTACTGTACTGCATGTTGGGTAGTGAAGACAGATAAAAATGCATCAGTGAAAAGATGTGAAGAGAATACTGTAGCAAAGTGTTAATAGACGTTATCTCTGAGAGGTGAGCTATTAGGAAATTTTTAATGTCATCAGTAAAATTTGTTGGATTTGTCAAGCTTTCTTGCATGACACACATTACTGATGTGAAAGTCAAACTGGATATTTAAATATACGCAAGGACACGTTTACAATAAACTTTTTAGTTTTTCTAAAAGTGACCTTGTTTGGAACTTAAACAGTAATGTCTTCCCCCAAGGAACATTTTCATATTTTGTTATCTCAAATTTTAGCCACCTTGTCATTTAAAATGTTTTCTTTTAATATTACAATGCATATATGCACAAATATTTCACAAATTGATTGCAAGTTTAAAGAGAAATAATATGTAGACTACGTTCTTACCTTTCTAAACAATTAATGGATGCTAATGTCTCTGTTGGATTAATGAGGTTAACCTGATTCTTAAGTATATTATTCATTTAAGATATTCTTTATAATAGCCATGTTTAATATTTCACTACAGTATATGAATATGTTTATCTTTATATGTAGTGTTAGATTTTTTTTCCAGATCCTTTGACTTAAAAATTTTACTGCAAGTGAAAGGACTGCCATTATGCCGTTTAGATATATGCTGATGGTGTTAGGAATAAATAGGACGTGTAATTTCATATAGAGTTTTTGCATCTTTGAATATAATTTTGAAGTTAAACATGAAATTATGAGAAATTAAAAAGTATTGAAAACAAGTCAAAATATTACATTTGGGGCAGGGAAAGAAGTGATCCTATTTGGTTGGAGAATTGATGCATAATTGCATAAATACAAACAATATTGTAATAAAGTGTTTTTAATATTTCATATATAACCTAGAAAAATAGTTTTTGAAAATTAAAATGTAATTTCATGAATTATGTACAAGCAGACAGAGTAATATAAATATTCCTTAAACACAACTAAAAGAAATGATTTCTTCAAAATGAGGGGGTTAATTTTAGTTGTCTTCAAAGGTCTCTCTGCAATCTAAAATTTAAGTCCTTGATTTTGTGATCTATGGAAAAGCACCTTTGCCTATTTAAACTTTAAAAAAAAATTAACCACTAAAAGTATACTATGCTCTAATGCATAGCAAAGCTATATGTCAAATAATAAGATATGTTTTCCCTTTTGTATTAGATGCTTTTACAAAATTCATAAATTGTAGTTAGTCAAATTAACTCCACCTTCAAGTGTTTGTAGAACATAACAATGGATGTTTGTGATGTGGGCATTTATTTAATTACTACTTGAATAAAATTGCTACTTTAAGTTGGAATAGCATTGTTTTCCATGCACTTAACTTAGTTCTAATAAATTTTTATTTAACTATTTCTATTCCTTTTGAGAGTATTCGGAATGAGATTTATAATGGCCTTGATTCCTTTCTTCATGATTAAAGGTATGTATGAAAATGAGGAAAATATACTCTCTGCCACCATGACTGCAGCTTTTATTATTTTATTATTATTAATATCTTAATATTTTATTATTATTAGTAAATTCATGTAGAAGCCTTAACTGCTTAATTGTTTTTATAATTCCAACCTAATGCTTCAGGGGAGCTGAAGACTTGGGAGTTTGAGCAATAAGACCTGATTTGAATATTGCTGATTGTTAGAGATTCCAAATTTAATACGAAATTAAATGAATATACTTATAGAGTTTTATTATAGGATACACAAAGATATGGTAGACCAAGATAGTGTATAAATAGCCCTTATTTGAAGCATATAGACTGGGAACATATTTTGCAGTGAAAGGGTAACTAAAGGACAAGGTGTTCTCTACTTGTAGACTTGTAAAGACCTCAGAGTTTTCTTTATGTTATTGTAGAAAGACATTATTTTTGCTTTGGTGTGCTTAAAACTAAAGGGCAAATGATCCAAAAAGAATAATCTTGAAATTCAATAGCAAGAAAACTACTTGACATTGTGGGCTGGAGGCCAGCAAATGTGGTGCTTTCATTGAATGCGTGGGAAATGGGGCAGGCCTGGAATTTAAAGAGACAGGGTGCAATACCCTAGAAAAGAAAAGCCCTCCTGTATGATTTGCTTACTTGGAGAGAGAGAGAAAAAAAAAATTAAAGTTTTCTCTAAAGGATATTTATTGGATCAACTATTTAAGGCATTGAAAGACACTGAGTGAGTTTTTCCTAACTCCACCTCCATTTCCTTAGCCATCTTCTCTTGTCTGAAATTGCTGTGGAGTAAAATTGTTTATAACAGAGGAGATGCAGCTTTTCAAAAAAAAGTACTTTGTTGCCAGGTTCAAATGGAGTATAATGTAATTCTCTCTGAAAGTGATCACTTATTATTTTGTTTATGTAGCTGTTTAAAAAAAGTTGGGATGGCCTGATGGGTGGCAGTTACTACAGGCACCTCTGCTTTAGAAATACTGTTTTTTTTCTAAGTCCAAGTTTTTCTGCACCCCCCCC
>PVKH010021077.1:0-14429 GCA_004027955.1 Chaetophractus vellerosus | reverse complement strand
TGCTCTCCATTACTTTCACAATATTGTGCTGCCATAACCACCAACCATTACAAAACATTTCCATCACCCCAAATAGAAATTCTGTACCATTTAAGAATTAAATCTCCTTTCCCATCCCTACCCAGAACCCTGTTAATGTGTAGTTTAGTTTCTGACTCTATGAATTTGCTTATTCTAATTATTTCAAGCCAGACACAAAAGACAAATATTGGTTTAACTCACTGATATGAAATAATTACTTTGAAATGTATTCAATTACCTGTAAACCTTAGAAAAACCTTTCAGTTAAGTATAAGTGAATCATCATCATAGCTAAGGTTTTTAAAATGTGCAGTATCACATTTATTCATGACATTGAGTATATCAGGTTCTATTATTATTCTTATTTTACACATGAGGAAACTGGCCTGAAGAGGCTTGCAAAACTTGCCCTTAGGCAGCAGCTATAGCTCAAGTGGTTGATGCCTGCTTCTCATGTACAAGGCCCCGGGTTAGATACCAGTACCTCCTAAAAACTGACAAACAAAATAACCAGCTCTCTTTGGGGAGCAGATGAAGCTCAGTGATTGAGTGCTTGCTTCCATGTAGAAGGTCCTGGGCTCAATACCTGGTAACTTCTTAAAACACACACACACACACACACACACACACACACACACAACTTGCCCTAGAACACAGAGGTAACATGTGAAAGCCGAATTCAATACTTGTAACTCTAATTAGAATTCCATATTTTCAAACACAACACAAGGTAGAAAGGACATAGAAATTATTCATAACTGATTCCATTTACTAATTTCAGTGTATGTTGATCACAGCCAATTGCAGATTCTCTCCCAGACATTACCTTCTTTGCCTAATTTCCCAATGATCAGATGCCATATATGAGGGGGTATATTGAGACCTTAAACCTAAATATTTCACTTGATAATAGGGTCTTCATTTGACATTCAAAAAAGTTTTTCTCCCTTTACAGCATGCTTCTCATGTGCAATTGATGCTAATGTAGCTATTTGCTCTGCCTAGATCAGTGATAAGGTTTTTGTCTCATACTGGAATATCTGGCAACCCCAAACAAAAGGGAGTTTGCAGGAACTCCCAAGCTTTTCCTCAAGGGCCTCTAACACTTGCTTAAAAGAAAGCTGGAACAGGGCAGGAGAAAAGAGCAAGCCTGCTCTGTGACACAGACATTTAAGGAAATCAGCTACATTTAGTGACAGGGTTAGCTCTTCTCCTTAACAAAGTAAATGTCCTATGCCCTTGAGGGAGGTGCAGCAAACTTTCAGCCTAGGACAAAAGCAGAGATCCACTGCTGGTGGAGGAGTAGAAGCAGAGTCTCTGCCATTGGTTGAGGGGTAGCAAATTTCTGGGGAATCAGGATGCTTCACTAACAACAAAAACAAGCCGGCTAACATTGGGGGAGGACAGAAACATTTTTCTTGCCCAAGAAAACCATAGATAGAAAGCTGGATTTAGGTGCATACTCAGTATTCACAACTGTTTCATCATCAGAAAGCAATTCTCATTATACCTCCTCACAATAAAATTCTCTTTCTAAATTTTTCTTCAGAAAATCACTAATATTACCTGTCACCATAATTTTGCTATTGGGAAATGTTATACAAATAGGCTCATACAGTATGTGACCGTTCACATTGGATTTTTCACTCAGCACAATTTCCTCAAGGTCTACACAAGCTGTTGTATTTATCAATAGAGCTAAGTTTAAATTTATAAATAGACCTAATACAAAATCCATAGAAAATTGCTAGAAAAATAATTTTATGAATTTGAATTAAGCAAAAATTCTTAGATAAGTCAAAAATGGTAGAAATGTAAACAAAAATTTTCAAATATTCTCGCTTTAGAGACTCTATTAATAAAATGTAAAAACAAGCCACAGACAGGAAGAAAGTATTATGAAACATATTGTAATGGTTTCAGAGTTTTATATGACTATGAATTCCAAAAATACAGATTGGATTATTCTTGTAAACTAATCTGTTCATCTGGGCATGATTAAGTTATGATAAGGGCATTAACTGGGCCACACCAGGAGGGTGTTGGGCCCCGCCCTTCGGTGGGTGTGGTCTCAAGTATAAAGGCTAGGCAGCAGATCTGAGTTGCAGAGATTTAGAGAAGCAGATTTGAGAAGTAGTTCTGATGTTGGAGTGAGCCGTTTGCCCGATAGTCTACAGCTGGCCTTGTGGAGAGACGCAACACAGAGAGTTTCATGGTCTACAGCTGAACTTGTGGTGGAAGCAGAAGCTAAGCCCAGAGAGAAACGCAGCCCCAGGAACAGAGGAACCCAAAGGCCTGAGCCCTTGCAGATGTCAGCAGCCATCTTGCTCCAACACGTGGACTTTGGTATGGGAAGAACTGTATGTTTTTGTGGCCTGGTAACTGTAAGCTTCTACCCCAAATAAATACCCTTTATAAAGACTGACCAATCTTTGGTATATTTCAAAAGGCACACCTTTGGCTGACCAAAACACATATCATTGATAAAGTACCATATCCAGAATATTAAACAAGTTTTCCAACTCAAAAAAATGGAAAGCAAATCTATAAGAAAGGAAAATGATTTCAGCAGATATGTCAACAAGGAAGAAATAAGATGGTAAATAAGCATATGAAAAGTGCTCAAGATCATTAGCAGTTAGGGAAATGTGAGTTACCACCTATTAAACTGACTAAAATTTAACAATAAATAAATATTGGAGCAAGCAGAAATCTTATACATTACTTATTGGAATGAAAATAGCCCTGCCACTAAAGAAAAGTTTGGTAGCTTCTGGTAAAGTTAAAGTTATACTTACCATATGACCAAGCAATTCAATTCCTAGGTGTTGATCCAAGAGAAATGAAATGACAGACCCTCTCAAAACCATATACATGAACATTCATAGCATTTTTTCCATAAATGTCATAAAATGAAATAACGCAAATGTCCATCAAATGGTCACTGAAAAATTAAATTGCAGACTTGCTAGTCAGTGGAATACTAACAGCAACAAAAAATATGGAGAAACTACTATTACATGCAACAATAGAAGGAAGCTAAAAATCATTATGTTTAGTGAAAGAAGCCTGATTCAAAAAACTCCACTGTATTATTACACCTATATTACATTCTGGAAATGGTAAAAGAATTAGAATATGAATCAGATGAGTACTTGCCAGGGGTTGGGATGAGCAAGGGTGTTTACTACAATGGGGCAAAATGTGAATGTGGAGGGTTTTAAAATGGGAATTTTCATGTATTGGAAATAGTCAATAATGAATGTGGTGGTGATTATATGATGGCATATTTTGGTCAAAGAGTCTCAATCTGTACATCTAAAAGTATTGGATTTTACTATATCTGTATGATAACATATTTCATATGTTCATGTATGTATATATGGTTGTGTGTGTGTGAGTGTACACAATATAAATATACACAACACACCAGAGCAGGTAATAATAGGCAGTTTGTGACAAATTCATATCACCCTATGTTTCCCCACAGGTGATTTGCTGATTCTGGTTATGAGAAGGGGCTAAGAATCCCTGCTTGATACAGCAGAAATTCCCCATTTAGATACAGAGCCTCAGTAGACAGTTTGTTAGTCACAGAAAATGGAGTGACAAAATTAAAAACTTAAGAGGACTTCTGGGAAGATGGTGTTGGAGTAGGAAGGCAGGACTCAGCTCACAAAAACAACAGAGGAAAGGCAAAGAGCTATTGGAGGGGACAACCAGCAAGGTGGAGGCTGAGTAAAAAGCTCCTAGAATCAGTTCCTGCTACAGGCCAGTTAGGAATCACCCAGAGCTATCTAGAGCACTTGTTTGGAGACTCCAGGAGACCAGAGTACATCTTGCAACATCCTTGAAAGAATGGAAGGAGGAGACTGCCCATCTACAGAGAAGATTTGTAAGTAGAGCCCTCCACTCCACGGAAGCTAGTGCCCATTCTCCACTGGAGGCACAAGCCACCTCAGGAGCTGTTAGGCAGCTGGAATTGGAAGCTCCACTTCTCAAAAACGGGGGAGAAAGAGACAGTTGAGCACCAACTTCAGCTACTGATTTGTAATTTGGCAGGCTACAGTATAATCCTAAAAACAGCTAAAGTCTAAACCTGTCCAAGTCAGAAAGAGGCCGGTAGCCTCCATCTTAACTCTGTGCCTGACACGAGGGGAAATGGAGATGACTGAAAATCACAGTGCTGGTAATGACCAGCTTCTTTCCATCTAGATCAGATTGCTGCTCTAGCCTAGGCCCCAGGACCACCCAGGGCAGGGAAGAAGCTGGGAGGAGCTACGCCAGCCTGTCTGTGAAATTACAGGTCACACTACAGAGGCCAATGATCATCCTACTTTGGCAGTGCAAGCCACCCCAGGAGCTACTGTGGCAGAAATTGGAACCTCCAGTCCCCAAAAACAGGGGCGGAAGAGACGGTTGGCCACTGATTTCAGCTACTGTCAATTTGGCAGGCTAAAGTATAACCCTAAGAACAGCTAAAGTTTGAGCCTGTCCAAGTCAGAAGGAGGCTGGTAGCTGCCATTTTGCCTCCACCTCCAGCATGAGGGGAAGCCCTGCTGACTGAAAATCACAGTGACAGTAGAGACTGGTTTCCTTTGCCCAGATTGGCCTGCAGCCCTAGCCTAGGTTTCAACAAGCACCTATAGCAGGGAGGAAGCTGGTGAGCCCTGTACCAGCCTATCCAGTTAACTGCAGATACATTTAGCTGGCAAAGACTGAGTAATCAGAAGTCTACTGGGACAACTGCGGTCATCTTGGACCTGCACTGCATAGATTGCTGCCCATACCTGCAGCGCCCCCTGCCCCAGGCAGGGGAGAAAGTGGCATGAAGCTTCATCAGTCTCTCTGGGCAACTACAGTCTAGGCCTGTATGAGATGGGATTATTCCACACAGCTGTGGCTGTGTCTCTACCCCTGGCAAAGGAGAAAGTTGGAAGAAGCTTCATTGGTCCATGTGGCAATTAGAGAAGCTTAAGTGTCCAAAGCTTATAGTACTACCTACATCTTTGGCTCCTACTACACAACCAGCAAGGGAGAAAGGGCAAGAAGTCCTAAACTAAAGAAAAAATATGCACCTAGAAAAAATACTCTAAAGTCAGATGCCAAGACACCAACAAAAAATTACAATTCACACAAAGTAACAGGAAGATATGGCCCAGTTAAAGGAACAAGATAAGCCCCCAAATGACATAAAGGAATTGAGACAGATAATCATAGATGCTCAAACAAATCTCCTTAATAAATTCAATGAGATGGCTAAAGAAATTAAGGATATTAAGAAGACACTTAATGAGCACAAAGAAGAATTTGAAAGCATACATAGAAAAATAGCAGATCTTGTGGGAATGAAAGGTGAAATAAATGAAATAAAAATACACTGGAATCATATCATAGCAGATTTGAGGAGGCAGAAGAAAGGATTGGTGAACTTGAAGAAATGGCCTCTGAAAGTGAGCATAAGAAAGAACAGATGATGAAAAGAATGGAAAAACTTGAACAAGTTCTCAGGGAACTAAATGACAGCAAAAGATGTGCAAACATGCATGTCATGGGTGTCCCAGAAGGAGAAGAGAAAAATGGGCAGAAGGAATATTTGAAGAAATAATGGTAGGAAATTTCTCAAACCTATTGAAGGGCACAGATATCCATGTCCAAGAAGAACGACATACTCCCATCTGAAAAAGCCTGAACAGACCAACTCCAAGACACATATTAATCAGATTGTCAAATGCCAAATACAAAGAGAGAATTCTGAGAGCAGCAAATGAAAAGCAATGCATAACATATAAGAGATACCCAATAAGATAAGGTGCTGATTTCTCACCAGAAACCATGGAGGCAAGAAGACAGCGGTGTGATATATTTAAGATACTGCAAGAGAAAAACTTCCAAGCAAGAATCTTATATCTGCAAAGATTGTCTTTCAAAATTATGGTAAGTTTAGAATATACACAGATAAACAGAAACTGAGAAAGTTTGTAACCAAGAGACCTGCTTTGCAGGAAATATTAAAAAGGTGTGCTACACTCTGAAAAGAAGTAGGAGAGAGAGACCTGGAAGAGATGCTAGAAATGAAGATTATATCAATAGAAGTAATTAAAAGTGTCAAAAGAGTGGTAAAAATAAAATATGACAGATAAAACCCAAATATTCAGGAATAAACTTAACCAACAATGTAGGGCACTTGTATTAAGAAAACTGCAACTCATTGTTAAAAGAAAGTTTAAAATAACCTAAATAATTGGAAGGACATTCCATGCTCATGGATTGGAAGACTAAATATCATTCCGATGTCAATTCTACTCAAATTAGTGTACAGATTCAATGCAGTCCTGATAAAAATTCCACCAGAATTTTTAAAATAATTGGAAAACATGATTATCACATTTATTTGGAAGGGAAAGGGCTCCTGAATAGCCAGAAACATCTTAGAAAGGAAAAGTGAAGTTGGAGGACTCTCATTTCCAGACTTTAAGTTGTATTACCTAGCTACAGTGGTAAAAACAGTAAGGTACTTGCATAAAGATAGACACATGGATGAATGGAAATGAATTGATGGTTAAAAGGCAGACCCTCAGACCTACAGTCAAGTGATTTTGACTAGCCTGTCAAACCCATCTAGCTTGGGCAGAACAGTTCATTAAAAAAATGGCACTGAGAAAACTGTATATCCATAGCAAAAGAAGGAAAGAAGACCCCTATCTCACGCCATATACAAAAATTATCTTAAAATGAATAAAAAACCTAAATATAAAAGCAAGAACCATAAAGTTTCTAGAAGAAAATGTAGGAAAATATCTGCAAGACATGGTAGTTGGTGAATTCGTAAAGGAGATAAGAGGAGGACTGAGATGGACTACTGATATTTAATGCATGTAGAAGTTTTGATTAGCTTTACTGTAAAAGTGTGGACATGTACAGAGTTGATGGTAACACATTACAGTTAGTAACAGCTGGTTTATAAATGGGAATGTGGCTGAAAATAGTAGGCTAGGGATGTAAATGCCAATTGACAGAAAGCAAGAGAATAACCTAGGGACTGAATAGCACAGTAAACCCAGAGGTGGTTGAGAATTGTGTTAATGGTACAGATGAAAGAGTGTCCTTTGTGAGCTAGAGCAGATGTACATCACTACTGCAGGGTGGTGGGAATGTGGAGAAGCCTGGGAAAAATACAACAGGAGTGATCTAGGGACTGTGGTTTACAATAATAATGTATTCTTCTTGCATCTATGCCAAAGATGTACTGTGTTGATAATGGGGAGTATGGAAAATGTGTGCCACATATACACTATGGACCTGGTAATAATCAGATGATTTTATCTCATAATCTGTAAAAAAATGTTCCACCACAGTGTGGTGTTTTGATAGAGGGGTGTTGTTTGGAAATTCTGCACATGTGCATGATTGTATTCTAAGTTTACAACTTCTGTCATAAAAATATACTAAAAAATAATAATACGGTGGGTTGGGGGAAAAATATACCAAATGTAAGATAAGGGCTATAATTAGTAGTATGATTTTGACAACATTCTTTCATAATTTGTAACAAATGTCTCACGACAATGGAAGGTGTTGGTGGAGGGTTGATGTATGGAACCCCTGTATGATGTTATGCATGTTTGCTTTGTAAGTTCACAGCTTTTACTCTACATTTATTATTTATACATGTTCATGCATAAATGATATAAAAATAATAATAATAGGGTGGGTTGGAGGAAAATATTTTGGTTAGAAGTAATATTTTGAGGATGCTCTTTAATCATTAGTTAAAAATGTTTAACATCAATGCAAGGTATTGGTGTTAGGGTGCGGTACAACAGCCCTGTATGATGTTATGTATGTTTGTTTTGTAAGTTCACAACTATTGCTATACACTTATTGTTTATGTATGTTCATGTATGAGTGATATACTTCAATAAATTTTTAAAAAGCTACCAGAGGGAGCTGTTTGGGGACCAGGAGATTGCTGCATATCATCCAGGAGGGAGAGGGATGGAGAAACAAAGCATCGAAATGGAAACCGTGAGATACTTGACCCTGTGACTGGGAATGGCACATAAAGCCCACCTTCAAGGTGAATAGCCTCGGTCAAACCCCGGGCTCACTGCAGCCAGCTGAATGAAGAAAGAAATTCCTCTTCCCTGCAAGGAAGAGAGGTCTGGCAGAAGACAGAGAGTGGTGTCCCTTCAGTGAGTGCGGGCAGCTGAGACTATTTTGAATCTCAAAAAAGACCCCAGCTAGCATTGAAGTGGCCCCAGGGAGAGAGGAGGGGGCATCTGATCAGGCAGGCTGTAACACCCAACTGCCCTGGATGAGAGAGGAAATAGAACAGAAGGAAGACAGGAGAGAAAGCCGGCAAATTGTTAGAAGCCCAATTTGGTGAGACCAGATAATCTTTTAGACATATAAGTTCCTTGTGACAAGGAAGTTATAGACTGAGATGTTTTTGCTTTAGGTTTTTTGATGTTATTTTATATTTATTATTATTATTTTATTTATTTTATTATTCTTTGTTTTAGTCTCTAAGAATGGGTACCTTACCTGTGGAGGACAGGCTGCAGGGTGATTGATGGATGAGCATTGACAGCCTGAGACGTTTCCTAGGGGCCTAAGAGGGAAGCCTGTTTTTCTTGGTTGTTTTATGTTTTTTCTATTTATTTGTTCCCTTTTTTGTGTTTTTTGCACATTTTTTCTCCTTAGTTTCTCTATTCTTTTCTCTCCTTCATTTTTCCCTCTTCCATTGCTCTTATATCATTCCATCTTCTCTACTTTGGTCTTCCTTTTTTTTTTCTTCCCTTCTATCTTTCCAGGTTTTTATTTTATGCTATTTTTTCTGGTTTCATTGTTTTACTTTACCCCTTTTATTTTCTTATTCTTGTCTATATTTAAGATTTTTCATGCTAATAACTTATTTTTTCTGGTTCCTTTTCTATCTATTTTTAAATTATTACTATTATTCTTTTTCTCTCCTTTCTTTCCTTTTCTATGGTCTTAATATTTTTTCAAATGAAAACAAACAACTACAAGGATATAAAATAAGTGGAACTAAGTGTCAAAGAGGAAACTTAACACAAAACAAAACTAAATAAAATCCAAAGGTAGAAAGAGAAGCAAGCCATATGAATAAGCCTATCAAGATAAACAGAAGCCTAGACACCAATAAACAATTACAAGCCATACTAAGATATAGGAAGATATGGCCCAGTCTAATGAACAAACTGAAAAACAGGATGAGATATAGTATGTACTAGTAATCACAGATGTCCAAAAAAAATCATGAATCAACTTGATGAAGTGAAGGAAGAGATTAAGGATATTGAGAAGACACTGGCAGAACATACTGAAGAAATTGTAAACATACTTAAGAAAATAATGGCGCTGATGGTGATGAATGACACAATGCAAGAAATAAAAAATATGCTGTAAGCACATAGCAGCAGATTTTAACAGGCAGAGGAGAAATGAGTGACCTTGAAGATAGTACATCTTAAATTAGACAGCTAGTGAAACAAGTAGAAAAAAAGATAGAAGAAAGTGAACAGGGAATCCCGGAATTGAATGACAACAAAAAAAACACAAGCATACACCTTATGGGCATCCCAGAGGAAGAAGAGATGGAAAAGGGAGCAGAAGTTATGTTGGAGGAAATAATGGCTGAAAATTTCCCAAATCTTGTGAGGGATCTGTATTTACATACCAGGGAGCATAGCATACTCCAAATAGTATAAATGCTCACAGGCTTAACACAAGATACATACTTATTAGATTG
The DNA here is from genome assembly GCA_004027955.1 of Chaetophractus vellerosus. Lineage (NCBI taxonomy): Eukaryota > Metazoa > Chordata > Mammalia > Cingulata > Chlamyphoridae > Chaetophractus > Chaetophractus vellerosus. The sequence goes on along the minus strand of PVKH010021077.1, from coordinate 4,633 downwards.
TCAAATGCTCAAGACAAAGACAAAATACTGAAAGTAGCAAGAAAAATGAGATCCATCACATACAAGGGAAGTTCCATAAGATTAAGCATTGATTTCTTATCTGAAACTATGGAGGCAAGAAGGCAGAGGTATTATATAATTAAAGTACTAAAAGAAAGAAAACTTAAGAAACAATGTCTATGTAAGTACTGCCATGACAGTAATAACATTGAATGGCAATAGATTAAACTCTCCAATCAAAAGAGACAGATTGGGGCTGGCTCGATAGCCCAGTGGATAGGGCGCTGGCATACCACATGGGAGGCCCTGGGTTTGATTCCCGGGGACCTCTCCTAGCGGGCAGACCGCCTTGAGAATGGCAAGCTGCCATGGGCGGGCCGGAGCCGCCGTGGGCAGGGCAAGAAGCTGCCACGGACATGGCAAGAGCCGCCACGGGCAGGGCAGGTTGCCCGCGGATGGAGCGCAGCCAGCCACCCACGAACTGAAAGCCGGCCGTGAACGGATGCAGAGACCGCCCACAAGCGGGGAAAGCCGCGCCTGCGCAGTGACCACTCTCGGCGCGTCGCTGCAGCGGGGGGAATAAAATAAATAAATCTTTAATAAAAAAGAGAGAGAGATTGGCAGAATGGATAAGAAAAAAGGACCAATTTATATACTGTCTACAAGAAACTCACCTTAGACACAGGGAAGTAATGACGTTCTAGTGAATGGTTGGAAAATGTTTTTACAGGCAAAGGATAACCAAAAAAGTGCATGAGTAGCTGTATTAAATCAGACAAAAATAGAGTTTAGTTTCAAAACAATTGTAAGAGAAAATGAACACTATATATTAATAAAAGTGGTAATCTACCAGGAAGAAAGAACAATCTAAAATATTTATGCACCTAACCAGGATGCCCCCTCCCCACAAAGCATGAGAAAAGCATTAGAAAAACTAAGTGGAAGAATAGATGCCTCTACAATTATACTGGGGGAATTTAGCAAACCATTATCACCAATGGAAAGAATATCTTGACACAAGATCATTGAAGAAACAGAAACCTTGAATAATACATTAGAGGACAAGGACCTAATAGACATGTACAGAACAATATACCCAAATACAGCAGGATATACATTGTTCTCAAGCACAAATGTATCATTACCCAGGATAGACCACATGCTATGTCCCAGAACAACTTTCAATGACTTCAGAAATATTGAAATTACACAAAATAATTTCTTTGACTAAAATGAAATGAAGTTGGAAATTAATAAGGGGCAGACAACCAAAATAGGCACAAAGATATGGAATCTAAACAACACACTTTTACACAATCAGTGGGTCAGAGAGGGAATTGCAAAAGAAATAAGTAACTCTTGAGATGAATGAAAACGGAACACAACATATCAAAATGTATGGGATGAAGTGAAAGCAGTGCTGAGAGAGAAATTGAGCCTTAAATGCCTATATTAAAAAACAAGAAAATCAAAGACCTAACTGCACAACGGCGGAACAAGGAAAGGCACAACAAATGAATCCCAGAGGAAGCAGAAAGAAGGAAATAACAAAGATTAGAGCATAGCTAAGTGAAATTGAGAATACAAAACCACTAGAAAAAAATAACAAAGCCAAAATCTGGCTTTTTGAGAAGATTCATAACATCGACAAATCCTTAGCTAGACTAACAAAGAAAATAAAAGAAAAGATGCAAATATATAAAATTAAAAATGAGGGAGGGATAGCACCACTGACCCAATGGAAATAAAGAGTATCATTAGAGAATACTTTGAAAAACTGTATGGCAAAAAATAGGATAACTTAGATGAAATTGACAAATTTCTAGAAACACACAGGCAGCCTACATTGATGAAAGAAGGAATTGATGATCTCATCAGAACAATCACAAGTAATGAAATGGAATTAGTCATCAAAAACCTGACAATTAAGAAAAGCCCAGGGCCAGATGGCTTCACAGATGAATTCTACTAATCATTCTAGCAAGAACTAACATCAACCTGCTTAAATGCTTCAAAAAAAATAGAAGTGGGGGCAACATTGCCTAACAAATTCTGTGATGCCAACCTCACCCTAATACCAAAACCATCTAAAGATGCCACAAGAAAAGAAAACTAAAGCCCAATCTCTTTAATGGATCTGGATGCTAAAATGCTCAACTAAATACCTGCTAATTGTATTCAACAGCACATCAAATAAACTACATACCTTGTTCAAGTGTATTTCATCCCTGGTATGCAAGGACAGTTCAACATAAGAAAATCAATCAATGTAATATACCACTAAGCAGATCTAAAGGAAAAATCACATGATTATCTCTAGTGATGCAAAAAACAGCATATGACAAAATACAGCAGTCTTTCCTGATAAAAGCACATCAAAAGTTAGGAATAGAAGGAAACAACCTCACCATGATAAAGGGTATATATGAAAAAACACAGCTAAGATCATATTCAATGGTGAAATGCTAAAGGCTTTCCCCCTAAAATCTGATGGATGTCCACAATCACTGCTTTTATTAAATATTGTATTAGAAGCACTTGCTCGAGCACTTAGGCAAGAAAAAGTTATAAGATATAAGAGTCATACAATTTGGAAAGAGAGAAGTAAAGTATCACTATTTGCGGATGACATGATCATATACATAGAAAGCCCTGAGAAATCTACAACAAAACTTCTACACTGATAAACAAATTCAGTAAAGTGGCAGGATGTAATATCAACATGCAAGAACCAGTAGCAATTCTGTACACCAATAATGAAAAATGTGAGCATGAAACAACAAAAAAATTCCATTTTGATAGTAACTAAAAGAATCAAATATCTAGGAATAAATTTAACTAAAGATGTAAAAGACTTGTACATAGAATACTACACAATATTGTTAATGGAGATCAAAGAAGACATAAATAAAAAGAAGAAAATTCCTTGTTCATGAATTGGAAAACTAAGCATCATTAAGATGTCTCTCCTACCCAAATTGAGTTATAGATTTAGTGCAACTCCAATAAAAATTGCAACAGCAATTCTTACTGAATTGGAAAGGCTAATTATGAAATTTATTTGGAAGGGCAATGGGCCCCAAATAGCCAAAAAGCATAGTGAAGAAGAAAAACAAAATTGAAGGAATCACGCTACCTAACTTTAAAGCATACTACAAAGCTACAGAAGCCAAACTGCATGGTATTGGCACAAGGATAGATATATTGACCAAAGGAACTGAATTGAGAATATTGATATATATCCTCCCACATAAAGTCAACTCATATTCAACAAGGCCATGAAACCCACTCAACAGAGACAGAATTGCCTCTTCAACAGATGGTGCTGGGAGGACTGGATATCCATATCCAAAAGAATGATAGAGGATAAACATCTCAAGCCCTATACAAAAATTAACTCAAGTTGGATCAAACATCTAAACATAAGAGCTAAGACCATAAAGCTCCTAAAAGATATTGTAAGGAAGTATCTATTCTCATAGATGCTTGTAATAGGAAAAGATTTCATAAACTTTACACTCATAGCCCAAGTAACAAAATAAAAAACAGTTATGTGTGAGGGACCGCCTACAATTTAAAATCCTTTGCATTTCAAAGGATTTGGTCAAGAAAGTGATAAGGAAGTCTACTCAATGGGAGAAAATATTTGGCATTCATTTATCTGATAAGTGCCCAATAACCAGCATATATAAAGGAATATTGCATCTTGAAAATAAAAAGAAAAACAACCAACTTGATAAATGGGCAACAGGGGAGCAGATGTAGTTCAAACAGTTGAGTGCCTGCTCCTGAAATGGGAGGTCTTAGGTTTGGTTCCTGATGTCTTCCAAAAACAAAACAAAACAAAAACAATAAGCAAACAAATGGAAAAACCAACTCAGGAGAGCTTATGTGGCTCAGTGGTTGATCTCCAGCTTCCCACATAAGAGTTCCCAGGTTCAATCCCCAGCCCAAGTACCTCAAAAAAACTGGGTAAGAGATTTGAATAGACACTCTTTCAAAGAGGAAATACAAATGGCTAAAAAGCACATGAAAAGATGCTGAACATCATTAGCTGTTAGGGAACTGCAAATCAAAATTACAGAGAGATATAATCTTATACCTATTATACTGGCGGCTGTTAAAAAAACATAGAACTACAAGTGTTGGAGACAATGTGTAGGAATTATCCATTGCTGTTGGCAATGTTGAATGGTGTAGCCATTGTGGGGGATGTTTTGGCAGTTCCTTGGGAAACTAAGTATAGAATTGCCTTATTATCCAGCAATTCCAATGGTGGTATATACCTAGAAGAATTGAAAGCAGGGACATGAACAGATGTATGCACACCTATGTTCATAGAAGCATTATTCACCAATGCCAAAAGTTTGAAGCAACCCAAGTATCCATGAACAGATGAATGGATAGGTAAATTCTCTTTTATACATACAATGAGATATTACCCAGCTGTAAGAAGGGGTGAAGTATTGACATATGGGATAAAAAGGATGAATCTTGAAGACCTTATGTTGAGTGAAGTAAGGCAGTCACTGAAGGACAAATATTACATGGCCTCACTGATATGACCTAAGAAAATAGAGCACACTCACAGTGTAAACCATTGACCATGGTTAGTGGCAATGCTTCAATAATT
>PVKH010021076.1:0-14431 GCA_004027955.1 Chaetophractus vellerosus | reverse complement strand
CCACTGCTTTAGATACTTTTTTTGAGATGCTTTGAAAACAAATAAAACACATACAAGGAGTTTTATGTTTCCAAAACACCTTTTCAAAATGACAGAGATGACTGTTTATGGTGAACTGGTCAGAGGGTAGACAGAATTTAGCAAAGTCCTACTAGAACTTAGGAAAATATGTACCTCCTGCACAGACTGGTAGAATGAATTTTAGTTATTAAACATGGTTTTGACATTTTTTGGCATTTAGTTGCCCTATAAACCAGAGCAAATTTTTGTCTGACCATGCCTCAGCTTTCAGGTATAAAGTAGGGAGAAAAATACTTACCACCTTGAATAATTGTACACATTAAAGAAAATAACATGGCAAAGAACTTGGTACATTTTATGGCATATAGTTCATGAAGATAAATCTTATATCCCTTCTCTTACTGATGATTCATTTGGGACAATTCTTAGATGTACTTCAGCTTTTTCTTTGGGATATATTTGGTAGGACACTATTCCAAGAATGGCTTTCTATACTGGTAATCAACATGGGCAATCAAGAAAGGAGAGAACGGAGTATATTTTGCTCAAGCAGTAGGGTGCATGCCTCCCACATGGGAGGTCCCAGTGTCTCCAAAAAAAAAGATGAGCAAGACAGTAAGATGATGCAACAAGATGACACAATGAGGAGATGCAACAAGGAGACACAATAAGCAGGGAGCAGATGTGGCCCAAGCGATTAGCACCTCCCTGCCTTATGGAAGGTCCCAGGTTTGGTTCTTGGTGCCTCCTAAAAAAGAAGATGAGCAGACACAGAGAGCACACAATGAACAGACACAGAGAGCAGACAGTGAGCACAAACAAAGAAGGGATGGGGAAGAAATAAAGAAATCTTTAAAGAAAGAAAGAAAAGAAAGGAGGAAATGTGGAGACAATGCATGAAGCCAGCCCTATCTAATCATGCATGCAAGAGATAAATTATTTTTCAGGGACAGTGTGATAGTAAGAAGGGGGATATTCACTATTGGGTTTAGAAATGAACATCACCAAGAAAGAAGGAGGGCAATTAAACCAAGAAGTATCATTTTAGAGAAGAAGGGTCACCTCTGTAGTTACTAATCTATGCAAGTCAAATATTCACACCATTATTCCCAGCTTCACAATCTTATAAGAAACAAATCATAGCTTTAGTAATATAAGCAAGGTGCTTAAGAACAGTCCATGTTCCAGCCAAAATACCTGACCAGATAGCTTCTGGGTTGCCTTGACAGCTTCTCTGTAAAGAGAATTTTCTCTTTTTAATTCTGAATCTATTCATTAGGACCGGTTCCACCACTGAAGTAACCAAGAAGAAATAAGTTTGTTCTCTATTCCAGAATTCTTGCTATAGGAAAGTAACTCTTGAGAAAATATTTACATAATTTATTGATGATAGATTAGTCATAAAAAGAATATCCTCATCAAAAAAAGCAAGAAAAAACACAAACACAAAATAATTAGATACCATTTTACAACCATTAGAATGCTTTTAATATATATCTCAATAAAACTGCTTAAAAAAAGAAATAAGGAAAAATAAAAAATAAGCAAATGCTTAGACTCTTCAAAGTTATAATAGGGTAGGTTTTGGGTTGATTTGATTTTGAATTGCTTTAAATAATTAAAATAAAACTTATATTTAAAATTTTTCTGATACTATTCTAGATAGCCCTTTCCTTTTGGATTGCTTTATTTCTGAATTGACATGTCAAACTGTAATGAATCTAGAGTCTTACATTAATTTCCCTCCTTTGGTTTAGGAGAGAAGCCCCAATATTAAATTTTAAAAGAAATGTAAATTTCCATGTTGATCTAAACTAAAAGAGGGAATAGAAGATAATGAAATATGCTTAATAAGCATTCGATGCTTATATTGTGGGGGGAAATATGTCCTGTAATCCTCCAGATTTGGGTTCAAACCCAGTTCCCAGTTTATTAACTCTGTAATGAGAACATTTCTTGACTCAGAGTCAACTTGCTCAATGGTAAGTGGGAATCAGAGTGACTTATAGAAAACATCCAATAAAATGACTTGCACATAGTAGGCAATCTATACTTTTCCTTTTTTTCCCTAATACTCTCAATAATTTGGTAGGATTAACCTAATTTTTAAAAGATGAAATGACTGAAAAATTGCTCAGTGGTTCACCAAGTCTTCTCTCCAATGTGTTCAGAACAAGTTCGCCTATTTACACTAAATATAAGTTAATTTTTCAATCATCATCAGCACAGTTAAACATGAAATTACATCCTTCCTGCTCCTTTAGCAGTAAGTAATCGTTCCAATATTGCCACTTTCTTGAAAAGAACTGCTCTTCAGGGAGACCTGAAATATAGCATTTAAAAGCAATTAGGAACAGAAGGAGAGAAATAAAAAGAAAAAAGAAGAAAATGATAAAGTCACTAATAACATTACATCATGTAGCAATTTGAAACATCTTTATCAGCATGTACTCATAATCCTAATGGGGCAAAGTTCAAAGTAGATAGAAGCTAAATTTTATATCTGCATCCACTAGAGTACCAAGAACTTGCACATAAATTTTGATGCAATATTCAATAGGTAGGAATAAAGGTAAATTATATTTTTCTTCCATTAAGGGATTTAGATTGACTCATTTCTGGGCTTGTAATGATGGTCATATGACAAGACTTTTTTCCTTCCTTGGTAATTCAATACATTGGCCATCCTAATAGCCTTTTTTTCCTTTTAATATTTGACAGTAGAGATTTAGGTGAATAGGAAAAAAATGAGACTGTCTTATCATTTATTACTGTCCAAATCAGTCATTTTACTTGTGACTTAGCTGGCTCCCTCAACAATATTATCTCATAATGCAATCCTATAAGCCTATCCAATCACTTTAATGAACTTCCACCAAGTCAGAAAAATAAAATGTCCTTTTATGACTAATTTAATGGTCAGAGATAAAGTTGTCTAAATCTCTCTCCTAAACTTCCTGGTCTAACAGTCACATCAGCTTCAGACACCCTAAGATAATGAGAAAAAAATTGAATTAAACTTGAGAGCCTTGAGTCATTATAATGGTTAAATCATGTCTCTATTTTTAAGCCAAGAATCTATATTTCTGCTATGTATTATCATGGGAACTCAGGAAAAGGACAGCTGAAAATGAAGGAATATTATAAGATAATAACTACAATTCTCTTTAAAGGTCATCCATAGATGAGAAAGTATAATGCTTTGTTAATATTGCTTGTCATTTTCTGACTGGCCATCACTTTCTTATATAAATGTAACCCCAGATGTCACTTTTTCTCTCACAAAAAAGCAGATTAACATCTGACAATGTATTAATCTTGAGAAATGCCTTGCCTTGTAATGGATTTTTAAAAGGAAAAAAAACATGTTTTGAATGAGGAAAAATGCCAAAATTTATCTCACTTCCATTTGTTTGGTTTCCTCTGGCTGTCCAATCTCCAAAGAATCTTGGTCAGATCTTTTCATCATAAAGCAACATCAGAAACAGTACCCTGCCCTTGCCTTTAGTACAAATGGGAATCAGATGGAAATGCCAGTAAGAAGTTATTCTGATGAAAATAAATCCTTTAACTCTAATGTATTTGTAATCTACCAGTTTAACATTTTAATGTATTATTTTAAAATTTCATTACCTCCTATGAAGTTGATACCTAATAAATAAATTGCAAGAAGAAAAAATAAAGTTTCATGAATATTTTCTATTAGATATTTACAATAATAATGGGAAGTAAAATATCAGCTACTTTTAATCCTATCTATGGGAGAGAACACATCTCCAACGTCACCTCTATTCTGCCTTAGTTGTGCTTTCCCCCTGAAAGTTTACATGGCTGCCTCCTCATCATTCAACTCCCAACTTAAATGTAACCTTCTCAGAGAAGCCATCCCTGGTCACGCTAACTAAAATACCACTCATGGCAACCACTCTATCATATTGCATTCTTTAATTTTCCTTTTAGAATAGAAAAATAACTGAAATCCCTATTTATTTTCTTAAATTTTTATTTCTATATCCCTCCCGTAAAATACAACTCTGTAATAATAACAGAGATTCTATTTTGCTCACCACTGTTTTCATAGCAGATGCCTGATAAATATGAGTTAACCTTTGATGTCTTATAAGGAATACACTTACTCAAATATCCGGAACAAAATCTCTTGATACACCTCCCTCTGCAATGACTCAGTACAAATTTAATAAATTTAATGCTAACTCTGTTTCATTTTGTTTTGTTTTACAGAAAAATTTAGAGACTATTGAATCTCAAAGCCCTATTTCCTTGGGGTTCTGTGTAATTTAAGAATAAACTTGAGGAATTTATTCCTAATCACTGAAAGATTAGTACTTAATTTGAACTCTATTTATATAGTTCTAATTCCCAGTGCAAAGACTTCCCTGAAATATCTGTCAAACCACTTTAGTGATTATTACATCTCATGGTAAAAGAAGTAAACCTTGATATGGAGAAAAAAATCAAATTTAAAAGTCTCTCTTAAATTGTGCAAATTATCTGCTTTAAAGTGGTGCTTGTGGGGCCGGCTGGATAGCCCAGTGGATAGGGCACCGGCATACCACATGGGGGGCCCCGGGTTCAGTTCCCGGGGACCTCTCCTAGCGGGCAGACCGCCTTGGGAATGGCAAGCCACCGTGGGCGGGGCGGAGCCGCCGTGAGCAGGGCGGAAGCTGCCACGGACGGGGCAAGGGCCGCCACGGGCAGGGCGGGTCGCCCGTGAGTGGAGCGCAGCCAGGCACCGGCGAACTGAGAGCCGGCCGTGAATGGAAGCAGAAGCTGCCCACAAGCGGGGAAAGCCGCGCCTGCGCAGTGACCAGTCTCGGCGCGTTGCCGCAGCGGGGGTGAGGAGAGATATGTAATAAAATAAATAAATCTTAAAAAAAAAAAAAAGTTGTGCTTGTTTGATTTAAAAAAAAAACTAAAGCAGAAATTAAATCTTTCACATGTTTCCTGGGGTCATCAATTCTCTCTCTCTTCTCATTCCTTTTAAAATTATTGTAAATGCAATAAAGCACAGGTTAAGTTATCTGAATAAATATGCAGATATTTAGTTGAATGATTAGACAAATATGTTACAGCTGACCTACATGCTCTTCTAAATTCATGAATAACCTGTCAAAAAGAACATTAATGTGAATGTTGCCAGGACCTTGGAAGCAAATCCAAATGCACATGAGATCAAGGGAACAGAAAAAAGAAAATCCAATACGGTGCCTTCTTTAAACTGAAAACTGTCAAAAATATACAACAACCTGATTTTGGCCTGAATTTCATAGATTATAAAATTTTCAGATGGCAATTAACTTTGGAAAAATATTTCTATCTACCTTAAATGTCTTGGCCACTTGTTCTGAATATAAAATAACTGCTACAGGTATTAACTAATTGCTTTCTTTTTCAATGTGGCAAGAAAAATTTAATGACTGCACATATTTTCTCCTCTATAAATTCCTGAATGGAATACATCAGAATGTGCTGTTATTTTTGTACATTTGAAAATTGATACTCTACAAATAGGGATTGGGTTTGGTTTTCCTGTAAGAGTTAAAGAAAATGCTAAGTTTATAGTAGTTAGTGCCTGATCTGATTAAGTTTAAATACCTGTCATACTGTAAAGACAAGACAAAGGGGACTGCTTTCTGCCTTGTGACTTTTTTAAACTGTAGATTTATTACAAATCCTATAAAATAGGTCTACTCAAGTTCTGTTCTGTGGTCATTTCATTATCTGCATTATATCATCACATTTTTTCCCTTTTAGATACAAAACCATGTTATTCTTTCCTGACACAGTAAAAAAAGAAAAGGAGCAATATTAGATCCTAGCTGCTGGGTTCTCAAGATTAGTACATTGCAGAGAACGAACCAAATCCATTTTTCCAACAAGAAGCTTAGGTTCTTATTGTGTATATGTAATTAAAAATGGTGATTCTGAAGAAAATGTGGCTCTAAATAGCTGGCATAACCTTTTAAAATGAAACAAATGGAGTTCTGAAAGAGAAAACAAAAAAAGGCAATCCTTTGCCCCCAAAAAGGCAACAAACATTTCTTCTACAAAAGGAAGAGGAGGAATTCCTTCTCTATCCAAGATATAGTTACAGGAAATAGATTTACTCTACTGTCTTAAACAACTAGAAAACTGGGCAAGATCTATCCATCAACTCTTCTCAGACATCAGAGATCAGGCACACTGGACTGCGACACTGAGAGAAGGGGTGCAAGCAGGATGAGTCCTACAAATGCTTCAGGGTTATTGTGCTACCTGAACCTGAAAGCAGTTTCCAGGCTGTAGGGTAGAGAAGGGGAACACAAACAGAACCCAATAGTTTCATTGGGTGGAGAAGTCAGAGATCAGGGTCTAGGTGCTGAAGCATCTAGAATTTGTGGGTCAGAATACTGCAGAAGAAAGAACTATTCAGAAAGAGCTTTTAGATGCTGAGTGGGTGCCTCAAATGTTTATCTAAGTACTGACCTATATATGTAAGAGAGGAAACCAGCTGAAGCTATCAAAAGAACCACTGTAAAGGAGAAGACAGAACAATTTCCAGAGCTCATACAGGGCTAGGAATAATTTGTGTTCCCCCAAGTCAAGAAGAAAAGGACTCCTATTACATAGGGTTTTGGGTAGAGTATTTAGAAGATAATACCTTAGTAGTGGAGGTCAATTTGTCTTAGTCTAAAGGTTGGTCAGAATTCACCTAAAAGATCTTAAAAGCAAGTCTCAAAAGAATAAAACTGAAATCAAGTAACTATATATGTAACACATAAAGGACCTATATCCAGAACAAAGAAAGAGTTCCTATAAATTAAAATTAATTTTTTAAAAACCAAAATTGGGTAAAAGCCTGGAGCAGACACTTCACAAAAAGGGTATCTGAGTGGCTAATGGGTATATGAAGAGACACTTGACATCACTGCTGATCAAGGAAAGACAAATGAAAGTCACAATGAGAAATACCTAGCAGAATATCTAAAATTGATTGGGAACACAAAGATCCGGATAAACTGGAACTCTCATATCTTACTGATCGGAGTGTAAATTTGTACAAGACTTTGGGAAACTGCAGTATCCACTAAAGCTAAATGTTCATATACCTTAGGACCCAGCAATTACACTCGAAATTATATAATAAATGTGTTTATATCTACTAAATGTGTTTATATATTTATAAGAATGTTTACAGAAATCTTAATAATAACAGCCACAGTCTAACAATAAACCAAATATCTATCAACTCTAGAATACATAAATGAAATGTGGCATTTAAATTCATTGAAATATTATATAGCAATGATAAGGAATGCCTTGCTGTTACATGCAACAATATGAATAAATCTCACAGGTATAGTGTGGAACAATAAAAAAAATTCAGTGTGTACACTTTTGCATAGTAGTCATCAAGGGCAAGCCAGAATGATTTAGTAAAATTAAGTATACAGACACCATAGGATTCATTCCACTAAAATTCTCATACAAATTCATGACGGACAAGCATGGGGATATTCATTGCAGTATTACATATGGTGGCAAGGAGTAGGCGAAAATCTGCCTTTCTGGTAGGAGAGTGCTAGGTAAAATATGATGAATGGACCATGCAATCACAAAATACAATAGATTAGCAAACATGCAACCACATGAACATATGCTAAAACCACAGTGCTGTGGTTGGTGGTGATGATAGCACAACAATGTGAATGTAATTAACACCACAAAATTGTATATTTGAATGTGTTTAAAAAGGGAAATTTTAGGTTGTATATATGGTAACAGAATTTTTAAAAAATAAAACACAGGAAAAACATAATGTTGAGATTTTGGGAAGATGGTGGGGTAGGGAGCTCCAGTACTCAATCCTTCTACCAGGATTTTCTCAAAATCCTTATGTTATAGTATTGGCCTCTGTGTACATTGGGTAAGGAGCCCTTGATTGGGTATAGTTTCATGCCACCCAGACAAAGTCAGCCGTGGCCATTGTTTCAACCCACCCCAGAAAAATGTCATGGTGTAAGAGACTAAAAGATGTTTCACTTCCTCAGTGATGGAGGGGACATTTAGTTAAAGGACTATATTTGCTGGGCTGGCCAAGAAAGCTCAGCTTTGAGGAGCCATGGAAGAAGCTCTTAGCACCTTTCCTGATCCCCTCCCCATGGCACTTTGGAGCCAGTCTCCATTCCCATCATGGGACCCTGACAATGTTTTCACGGGAAAGACTGACTTAGGAAAGTTATCTCCAGCATGCCTCTCCTCCCAGAATTTGCCCTTCAAGCAAAAGCAGGTTGATTATATGAGAGGAGTGTAAGAAACCATAGAGTCAGACAGTTTGGGGAAATGTTCTGCCAGCTACAAACACCTAAGAAAGGAGATCTGTCTTCTGGAAAATGGAGGAGAAACCAAATGCCTATAAACAGGGGAATTCCAAAACAACTAACAAACAAAAGCCCAGGGTAAGACACAGGCCCAGAAAGAAAAGGAAAATATTGCATACTGCGATCACCTTCGGCAGACTTTCGTGAAAGGAAAGTTGAAGCTCAAGAAAATCTCTGTCATAAAACCAGCAGGTTACAAAATCAAGAAACAGGGGAATAAATATGAGAGTTAACATTTTAAAATATTAAAATCTACAGTGTACAACAAAAGAGCACAGGAAAAAAAACAAAGAAATAGGAAATAATGGCCCATCTAAAAGAAGGGTATAAAAATCCAGAAGAAAAACAACAAAGAACACCAGAATGGGGACATACCAAACAAAGCTTTTTAAAAATAATAGAAAAATGCTTAAGGAGATGAAAGAAAATATAGAAAAATAACTAAAGGGTAGCAGTAAAACAATGAATGAGAAATATGGGATCTTAATAAAGAGATTTTAAAAAGGAACCAAACAGAACTCCTGGGGTTGAAGACTACAATAACTGAAATGAAAAATTCTCAGGAGGGTTTCAACAGCAGATTGCATCTGGCAGAAGGAAGAATCAATGAACTCAAGCTGCTTGAACTCAGTCAGGTTGAGGAACAGAAAGTAAAAGGAATTATAAAAAGTGAAAACAACTTAACCACTCTGGGACACCAACAAGCATACCAATATATGCCTTATGGGAGTCCCAGAAGAAGAAGAAACAGAGAAAGGGGCAGAAGGAATATTCATAGAAATAATGACAGAGAGCTCCCCAAACTTCTTCAATATGATAAAAGGCATTTATGAAAAATTGTTTGCCAATAAATGAAACAACATAGATGAAATAGAAAAATTCTTAGAAACACACAAGAGATTACCTACAAGACAAATAGAAGATCTCAACAAACCATTACTAGTAAAGAGATTGAATCAATCCTCAAAAAACTCCCAACAAAAGAAAGCCCAGGATGAGATGGCTTCACAGGTGAATTCTACCAAAACATGAAAGAAGACTTAACTCCCATTCTGCTCAAACTCTTCCAAATTCACTCTACAATGGCAAAATCACCCTCATACCAAAGTTAGATAAAGATACCACAAGCAAAGAAAATTACAGACCACTATTTCTTATGAATATAGATGAAAAACCCTCAACAAAAAAACTAGCACATTAAATCCAAGAGCAAATTGAAAGAATAATACACCATGATCAAGTGGGATTTATCTGAGGTATGCAAGGTTGATTCAACATAAGAGAAATCAATTAATGTTATATACCACATTAACACAATGAAGGAAAAAAATGATTATCTCAGTTAATACACAAAAAGCATTTAACAAATCCATCACAATTTTTAAAAACCTTAAAATACTAGGAAGAGAAGGAAACTTTCTCAACACGAAAAAGGGCATATAGAAATCCCCACAATTGGCATCCTAATTTATGGTGAAAGATTGAAATCCTACACTCTAAGATCAGGAACAAGACAAGGATGCTCATTGCTATCACTCTTATTCAACATTGTGCTCGAAGTTAGGCATGAAAAAGAAATCAAAGGAATCTAAATTGGAAAATAAGAAGTTGAACTTTCACTATTTGCAGGTGACATGATCCTATATACAAAAAATCATTAAAAATCCACACCAAAGTTCCTCAAGCTAATAAAAGAATTCAGTAAAGTTTCACAGTACAAGATCAACACCCAAAAATCAGCAGTGTTTATATACACAAGCAATGAACAATCAGGAGAAATCAAGAAAAAAATCCATTAGCAATAGCAACTAAAAGAATCAAATATCTAGGAACAATTCTAAACAAGGATATAAAGGACTTATATGCAGAAAACTACAAAGTACCACTATAAGAAACCAAAGAAGACCTAAATAAATGGAAATACATTTCATGTTCATGGATTGAAGGAATAAATATTGTTACAATGTCAATCCTACACAAAGAAAGTTATAAATCCAATTAAATCCCAATCAAAATTCCAACAACATTCTTTGCAGAAATGGAAAAGACAATCATCAAATTTATACGTACAAGTAAGGTGCCATGAATAGCTAATGCCATCTTGATAAAGAAGAATGAAATTGGAGGACTCACACTCTCCAATCATAAAACTTATTACAAGGTCTCAGTAATCAAAAAAGAATGGTACTGGCAAATGGACAGGCATTTACACCCATGGAATCAAGTTGAGAGTTCAGAATTCAACCCTCACATTTATGGCAAACTGATTTTTTTGAAGGTGGCAAAGAACACTCAATTGGGAAAGAACAGTCTACTCAACAAATGGTGCTGGGAAAACCGGACCTTCATATGCAAATTATGAAGGAGGGTGCTTATCTCATACAGTATAAAAATTAACACAAAATGGATGAAAGGTCTAAATACAAAAGCTCTATGAAACTCCTAGAAGAAAATAAAGCAAGCATCTACAGGACCTCGTATTAGGCAATGATTTCCTAGTATTTACACCTAAAGAACAAGCAAAAATGGAAAAATAGATAAGTGGGACCTCAAAAAATTCAAAACTTTTGTGCCTCAAAGGACTTTATCATGAAAGTAAAATAACAACTTCACAATGAGAGAAAATATTTGGAAACCACATATCCAATAAATATTTAATACACAGTATATATAAAGAAACCCTTCAACTTAACAACAAAAAGACAAAAACCCAATTAAAAAATGGGCAAAACACTTGAATAGACATCTCTCCAAAGAAGATATACAAACAGCCAGAAAGTACATGAAAAGATGTTCAACATCACTAGCCATCAGGGAAATGCAAATCAAAACCACGAGATGCCATTTCACACCCATTAGAATGGCTGCTATTAAAAAACATGGTAAATAATGTGTTGGATAGGATGTGAAAAAAATAGGAACACTCATTCCATTGTTGGTGGGAATGTGAAATGGTGCTGCCACTATGGAAGACAGTTTGGCAGTTACACAGAAAGCTAAGTATATAATTAACACATAACTCACCAATCCTACTACTAAATTTGAAAGCAGGGACTTGAACAAATATTCTACACAGATGTTCATGCATCATATTCCCAATTTCTAAATGATGGAAACATCACAAGTGTCCATCAACCAATGCCTAGATACACAAATGTGGTATATATATTCAATAGAATATTATTCTTCAATAAAAAGAAATGAAGTCTTCATACATGTGACAACATGCATGAACCTTGAAGACATCATATGGAGTGAAATAAACCAGATACAAAAGGACAAATATTGTATGACTTCATTGATTTGAAATAATTATAATAAACTTATAATGTCAGAATCTAGAACATAGCTTACCAGGGGACAGGATTGGCATAGGAAATAGGAAATTAAGGCTTAAAAATGTACAGGGTATTATAGGGTGCCTAAGAGTTACCATTTTGCTCAAATGTGGCCTCCCTCTAAGCCAAACACAGCATATAAATACATTACCTTCCCCCCGACATGGGACATGACTCCCAGAGATGAGCCTCCCTGGCACCAAGGGATTATTACTAAGCACCAACTAGCAATGTAACTGGGAAAATACCTTGACAAAAGGGGGAAAGGGTAAAGACAAGTGTGTTTATATGGCTAAGAGACTTCAAAGTGATTCGGGAATTCATCCCAGAGGTTACACTTATGCACATCTCAGCAGGATCTCATTGACTGCCAAAGTAAATGTTGCCTCAAATAGTGGGGCTCCTGAGGACTCTGGAGACATCCAGTCACTATCAGTGGGGCAGAGCTCAGAGTTTGGCACTCTGCCAGTGGGCCCTACTTTGGAATTTATGCTCCCCAATGTGACAGAGATGGACTCTGTTGTGGTTTCCCTATACATGGCTCTTCTGCCCCTTCTATTTGAATCTAGTTAGTGTTAGAGATGTTAGATGTATGTCCAAGAGACTTAAACCTTTGAGCTGTCCATGTGCCAGCTGGGCCTTGAATCTCAACAGAGTTGCAACACCTACTCTCCAGTTCATTGACTCACCCAGGACAAGGAACAAGGAGATGATGACAGACAATGACTATCCCAAATAACATAGAGAGTCTGCAACTGCAAGCAAGATAGTCCCATCCATCTGCCCCATGGGATCTATGCCCCCTCTCAATTGGAGGTGGAGCAGACATCACCTTCCCCAAATCCTCAGGATTGAAGAATGAATGATGGACTAGAGTAGACTTACTGTTATTCTACTATAGACTTATTGTGATTCTAGCAATGGAAGAACTTTTGTCATTGATGTGTAGGTACTGGCCACTGGAGGTTCTGAGGGGAGGGAGAGGGAAAAATAGGTGTAATATGGAGGCCTTTTGGGGACTTGGGAATCATTCTAAATGACATTGCAAAGACAGATACAGGCCATTGTATATCTTATCATAATTTACAAAATTGTGCAGAAGAGAGTGTAAACTACAATGTAAAGTATAATCCACCCTTAGTGGCAATGCTCCAACATGTGTTCATCAATTGCAACAAATGTACCACACTAATGAAGGATGTTGTTAATGTGGGAAAGTGTCAGAAGGGTAGGGAGCAGAGCATATGGGAATCCCCTGTATTTTTTATGTAACATTTATATAATCTCTGTATCTTTTTAAAAATGTAAAAGTATATATATATATATATATATATATTTTTTAATGTACAGGGCCCTTATATGGCATGATCGTTATTTTTTGGTAATGAATGGTGGTGATGGTACTATAACATTCTGAACATAATTAACGACACTGAAATATATATATCTGAATGTGATTTAAAGAGGAAATGTTAGAGTGTATATATTGTAACAGAATAAAAAACTTTAGAAGTCCAGGTCACTGTGGGGAAGTATCTATAAGATCTTATGGTAGGGAATGGTTTCATATACTTTACACACAAAGTGTAAGTAATGCAAGAATAAAATTTTAAAACTTTTGCACTTTGAAGGAATTTGTCAAGAAAGTGAAAAAGCAGCCTATTCAATGGGAGAAAATATTGGGGAACCACTTATCCAATAAGTGGCTAATAGAAACTTTTCCAAAGAGGAAATACAAATGGCTGAAAAGCACATGAAAAGATGCTCAAGTGGAGCAGATGTGGCTCAAGTAGTTCCGCTTCCTACAGGGAAGGTCCCAGGTTCAGTTCCCAGTGCCTCATAAAAAAAACAACAACAACAAGCAGACACAATGAGCTGATACAATTAACAAATGCAATAAGCTGTCACAGCAAGCAGTCACAATGAGCAGACACAACAAGCAGACATGGACAGGGAACAGATAAGGCTCAAGTTGTTGGGCACACACCTCCCACATGGGAGGTCCTGGGTTCAGTTCCCAGTGCCTCCTAAAGAAGACACACTGAGCATGCATTGAGCAGATAAATGAGGGAGCCATCTCATGGAGAGGGGAGTAAAAAAAGAACATTAAAAACAAAGACACTTAACATATAATATAATGTGGTCTATACACACAATGGAATATTACTCAGCTGTAAGAAGGAATGAAGTATAGACATACATGACAACATGGATTAATGTTGAAGGCTTTATGTTGAGTGAAGTAAGCCAGTAAGAAAAGGACAAATATTGCATGCCTTCACTGATATGACCTAAGCACATTGAGCAGACTCACAGAGATAAATTCTGGAAGATACACTGCCAGAAGACAGAAAGGGAAGATAGAGTGTTGAGCCAATGCTCAATCTGGGCAGAATGTATGATAAGGTGGAAGGGGTGGTTTTGCAGTGGATGGGGATGATGGCGGCACAGGGATGCAAGTGGGGTCAGCGGTGCTAGAGTGTGAAAGTGAGCAGGTTTGGGAGGGTGGGTTGGATTATCTATGAAAATGGGAGGAGGGCTGGAGGAAGGAGCATGTGAACTCTGGGGAGGTGGAAGTCTGTGGTTGAATATACAATTGTGGGAAAGTTCTTCTAGCAAATATGGTAGGGAGGGTCACTGGTGCAGGGTGTCATTGATGGGAAGATGTGTGGGAAAAGGTGCAGCTGGGGC
>PVKH010021075.1:0-14405 GCA_004027955.1 Chaetophractus vellerosus | reverse complement strand
TAACATAATCCTGCATTTGGAATATTCTTTGCTGGCAGCAAACATTTCTCACAAGGTGGTGATCTGAGCACTTAAAATGATAGCAGGTGGGACTCTGTCATGTTTCCAAAACAGACATATTTTGGTTATGAATTCTGCTTTTAAAACTAATGTATCTATGTAAGAGAGAATTTAGTCTGAGATGGCTCTCATTTAAATCTGGTAGCAAGGTGGAGTGTGAGTATTAATTCTCACTTTCCAACAAATCTTGGTTGGCCACCACGTTCGATTAAATAGAATACAAAATTATGCAAGCAGGGCGGGCTGTAGCTCAATTGGTAGGTTTACCACATAGGAGGCCCCAGGTTCGATTCCTGGGGCCTCCTCAAGCGGGCAGACTGCCTTGAGAAGGCAAGCCGCCGCAGGCAGGGCAAGCCCCCACGAGCAGGCAGGCTGCCGCATGGTGAGCTGACTCGGCGGGTCACCACAGCAGAGAGGAGACAAGCTGACACAGAAGAATGCAAAAGTGAGCACAGCAAGAACAAGCAGAAAGGGGGAGATATATAATAAATAAAAAATAAATCTTAAAAAAAAATTATGCCAGGTGCTCTAGTTCAGTTCACAACAAATATTAAGTAAAGAATAAAACAATTAATTTTGTGGTTTTTTTAAATAATAATAATACAAAAGCCTTAAACCATTAAATGTAATTAGTGATTAATGGGAAATTAACAGGATAAGGCCTTTACCTTAGTCAGAACAAGGAAAGAAATATCAAATAGTTTATATAAGACTGTACTGTTACATATATATCTGCAAAATAATAAGGTAATCATTAAAGATAAGTTGTTTATTTAATATTATCAAAAATACCACAGAATAATGAAGGGAATGTAAAGAAAATGTTAGTCCAACAAAAGACCAGTAGAGAAAATATAGAAGAAAGAAAAGGGCTGATAAAAGAAATAATAAAGGTCAATTAATCACACTATTTAGGTAAATACCCAAAATAATTGAAAGGAGGGACTTGAACAGATATTTTTGCACAGCCATGGTTCTAGTGGCATTAGTCAAAAGTTCCAAAAGATGGAAACTACCCACATGTGTATCAACCAATGAATGGGTAAATAAAATGTGGTATATACAAATAATGGAATATTATTCAGTTGTGAAAAAGGAATGAAGTCCTGATACATGTGACAACATGGATGAACTCTAAATACATCATATGGAGTGAAATAAGCCAGACATGAAAGTACAAATACTGTATGATCTCATTGATTCGCAGTGATTAGAATGAGCAAATTTAAACAGAATCTAGAATCTAGATAACCAAGGGGCAGTTTTGGAATAGGGAATGGGAAGTTGAGCCTTAAAATATGGTTCCTATTTGGAATGATGGTAGTATTTGGTAATGGACTTTGGTGATGGTAGGACAACATTGTGAGCCTAATTAACAGCACTGAAATATATACCTGAATGTGATCAAATGGGAAATGTTAGATTGCATATATCATAATGGAATAACATTAAAAATAAAAATCCATGGAACCACAATACTCCAAAGTGAATTCTAAATTAAACTATAGACTATAGTTAATAGTTCAATTACTAAAATGTGCTATCATCGCTTGTAACAAGTGTTTCCCAATAATGCAAATTGTTAATAGGGTGGTATATGGAAATCTTGTATTTTATGCATGATTATTGTGTAAACCAGAGCCTAATAAAAAAGTAAATTAGTCTAAAAAATAAAACTACATATCAATCATATTAAGAATGAAATTAGGAGCTAACTAAAAGTGTTCAGGACTCCTGGAAAAGTATAAATTATATGTGAAAATTTGATGAGTTATGCTAAAATTCTATACAAACAAATGTGGAGCAATTACTACGCAGTAGAAATGACCTCTTTAGAACTTACCCTGCACAAATGGGTCTAAATGAGCAGGGTACAACAGCCCACCATTGCCGGTGCCCAGGGGCACCAACTGCTCAGGTCCAGGTAGGTAAATGGTGATTCCGTGTCCAACAATGCCAAAGAAGAGAGACAAATCTGTCTGCAGGTGGGTATTCATCAATACCAGAGGTCAGGGTGGGGGCCCTGCCACTGAGAATTCCCGCCCTGATTAGCAGCCAAGGCTGCTAGTTCCTGGTTGGTTTCGGTTCAAGGTAAGGTCAAGCTGCTCCATTAGACCTAACATGTCCCCTATGCTAAACATTCTGAAACATCTGAACACAATAGAAAATGTGAGAGTTTGACAAGGACTGTGAGATGGCCACTTGGTGTGACTTTGACTTCCCCGGGAAAGAATCACATCTATTTAAGAAAAGAATATTATAATAGAAATTAAGAGTCAGCTATAGATTATAAAAATTGCTGGGCAGTGTCTAAACCGAACTGCTGCAAGGAGTTGGAATATTCAATTTAAAAATTGGGACATTCAATTGAAAAAAAAAAAAAAAAAACCGAACCATGAATAGCAATTCAAAGAGAGAAATCCAAGTGACTAAGAAGGAATTGGAAATTGCCTCCTTTTACTAACATTAAGATAAATTAAAATTAAAATAATGAGGCACTCATCCTATGGGCAAAAAGCAAAGAGGTTAGATCGTATTTAGTATGTGTGGAAACGGGAAACAGGAAGTTTCTTGGCAGGGGATGAAAAAAATAAACTGCTGTTATCCTTCTATGGTTTAATCTGGTAGTACATCATTAAATGAAACACATCATAATTTAAGACCCAACAAACCCGCTCTGGTATAATATGCCTAATGTAAACACTCATATAATTCTTAAGGCTGCAAAGATGAAGATTTTGTATTTGTAGCAGTTCTGTTTGTGGTAGCAAAAATTAAAGGCAACAAAACTGACATTCATCAAGGGAATAGATAAGCAACAGGTTTAGAGTGCCAAAACAATGCTATGTGGCATTCAAAAATATCCCAGTTTTGAACTTCAATCCTATACTCATGTTCAGCTCAATTAGATGTAAGTTCTTGGCACTTACATCTATTATTGAAATTAACAATCTATTTTTACTTATTCTTTTGATTTTCTCTATCTTATTCTATACTTGAAATCCTTGAGAGATGTTACTATTCATTACTTATGACATTTAACATATAGTATACAATTAATAATAAATATAGTATACAATTAATAATAAATATAGTATACAATTAATAATAAATGTTGCATGACTGCCTGACTGAATGAATGGATAAAAAATTGTGGCAATGTGTATTTCTAACAAGAGTTGGTGAAAATGCACCTTTTCCATACTCCTTTGTTTCTTTGTATTTTTATTTATTGATCTTAGCTAATAAATTGTTGGGATGCGGTTGTGAATTTATTATTCGTTTATATGTCCATATATCAAGAGTGATTTTAGGAGTTTTCTCAATTCAATAAGTTATACTTTTGACCTTGGAATAAACTATTGAGCAGGCATTAATTAAATGCTCATATTAATGAGAGGACCGTACTTCAGGCTCTAGAAAATCATGGTCTCCATTTCACTTTTGTCCTTCCATTTCCTAATGCACACTTATCAATGTTTTGCTCTGGATTGTAATTCTTTTTTAATATTGCTATAACTATGTATGCCTACAGCCATTTCTAAATCATTTATTCATAATTTTATTTCTTATACCCATATTCTATTACTCTTTTTCTATTTCAAGCCCATTCTAAATAGGCAATATTGTGGATATTAAATATTGATTATCCAAATTTTAAAAAATTCTAAATACAGTATTTTGAATTGGTAAGAGGATCTTATAGAATATTTGTAAGCTACTAACCATGACCCTACATTTAATTGTATGCACATTAACAAATAATCATTATTTGGCTTATATTTCTAATCCAGTATGTGTAAGTGTGTTTGTGTAGTTTGGGTTGCATGGAAAGGATAAGGAAAGAAAAGGAATGCTTTCTCTGATCCAAGTTATAATTAAACTTTATAGTCTTTACTGCTACACTCTATGTATCTCAAGTAAGTAAAATTAGTGCCAGTGATTTCATATTTTATTCTAAGTTTTCTATACCTCAGTGCTTGGTTTCAACATGGAAGTGATCTAAATTTTATCTTCTGTAATAAACTGTGGTTTATCCTCATTGACTGGTCAATTTTTAGGGGACAGAGAAGTGTTTAGAATGGAATCAATCGCCCTTGAGCTGTTGTTATTTGTAGAAGAAGATTTAAGCTATAGTAATCTACATAGATGGCTGGCATGTGGCCTCTGCTACAACATCTAATTTTCGCAATACTATGCTCAATTTGCTGCATATTTCTAAAAAAGGAAATTGGTCCCAATCCAGTTGATATGCATTCTCTCCAATACATGGGGATATTCCACAAGGACTCATACTTGGCCTTTTCCATTATGCCAATTCCATGCCCTTTTAGAAATCTGGTTTCTAAATTTGCTTTATGATAATATAGCTATGCCAATGGTGTTCTCATTTAGTGCTTTGATGATAAAGGTCACTCATTTCCTCCAAGGAGCCCTTAAGTACTGTCTATGCCTTAAAAGCCCAGAAATCTTTCAGCCAATAAAATTAAAATAACCCTTTTAATAAAAATTCTCAGCTTAAGGACATTCTCTGCTTAATTGACCACAGGAAGTCTCTGCTTATACCCAATTTCCCTGTTTTTATGAGCATTTGTGTCATCAGAACTTTCAGACCAGATATGTTTCAGAAAAAAAATGCATGCTACTAAAGGATATCAAGATATGTCTTAATTGCATTTGTGGATAAGTCATAATCAAAAAGCGAAATGGTGGTCAATAAAATTTCTAGTAGGCATGGAGATTTTAACAGATTTCTATTCATGGAGTTGATGGGCACATAATACAGTTGAGTAGAAATAAACAGGAAATGATCTAGAAAACAGATTCAGTATAATATCTTTGTTATTTACAACTAAGAATAAGAAATTAAGGGATAATTTTCACAGATATTACCGGTACCTGTTCCTAATAGGGGAGGACAAACCAGTGTGCCAAGACCTCAG
Organism: Chaetophractus vellerosus; assembly: GCA_004027955.1. NCBI lineage: Eukaryota > Metazoa > Chordata > Mammalia > Cingulata > Chlamyphoridae > Chaetophractus > Chaetophractus vellerosus. The sequence continues at coordinate 9,402 of PVKH010021075.1, read as the reverse complement.
TGTTGTTGCAAGTAACTATGAATCGTGTCATCCAATGAGTGAAGCCGGGTGGTCGCTGTGGGCCCCAAGCGGAAGGGGAGGGAGGAATAGAAGAAATGGAACGGGGATATTTAGTGGGCAATGGAAGTGTTCTACATGATCTTGCAATGATGGACACAGGCCATGTTAAATATCATCAAAATTTATAAAATATATCAACCAGAGATTGGATAGATGCTAACCATATCAAGAATTTTAAATACAAGTCAAAATACACTATTAAAACCCTATCTCTGACAAAAAGTTTACCATAACCAGAAAGGAAATCTCTGTAAGAGAGCTTCGAGAAAACGGCTTATGAGAACCTACTGAAGGTATTGACTGGAGAAGAAAAGAAAGGGTGTGGAAAATGATATGTGCTTTCAGTGATTTGAAACACTGTTATCTGCCAGAATTATTTGTAATATGTTATTATATTATATGTAGGGAGGTTGCTTTAATTTATTATTTAAAAATGGTTTCTCTCATTAGAGTTATCCAGCAAAATCTTGTGAGAATTAAATTATTGTGTTTTCAAGGCCAAGTTGATTACTTCTTGTGGGTATAGTTGAGGAGATGTCTGTGGAAAAAATCGAAGACCTTAATGATCACCATGATACTCTGCCTTTATGAACCTAGAATTATCTATTTTTATAAAAACTGGGTTAGTGCTAAATTGGCTCATGTATATAAATTTCGGTTTCTTGACCTCTTCTCTACGTAAAACAAATTATTCTAATTAAAATGTGTGATAGTCTATTCTATGCAGTTTATTTCCCCAAATTACTGAATATATTGCATCCAAAGGAAGATAAATATGTCAAATAAGATATTTCTGTAAAATAATTATATTTATTGAGCTCACTTTGCATTTCATTTAGCATATCATTTATTATCAAAGTATGTATTTATAGCACTTCTCTAGTTCTAATTGTTGGAGTAATCAGGGTTGGATCCTCAACAAATGACACACAAACTGGCACCTGAAAAATGACCAGTAAATAAGAAGGGAAAGGTGAGGGAGAAGGGCATTTGAGATTGGGTAGGGGCCAGGCTTTCCAGGTGGAGGCAATGGGCATGCAAAAGCTCTTATGTGGAAGGGAGCTTGGAAAGAATGGGAATTGAAAGACATCCAGTTAGGAGGCAAATAAATAAATAAATAAAAGGGAGAGCAGAAGAGAAACATTCTAGAAGAAGTTACATAGTTACATTGTATTCTAGAATACAATACATAAGCACCCTAAAAATCAGTAAGGCAGGACATGTTTGTTTGCTTGCTTATTTAAGACCACTCTCTTTTCAAAGGTCATATTAATTAGACAGGGTCAAGAGTAGATACAGGAATTATGGTAAGGTGATGATTGCAAAGAAGAATATTGTGCTTATTGTAGTTTGGGCAAAGGAGGAGTAGAGATAGAGAGAGGAGAGGATATTTAAGCTATAAAATTGTCAAGTGATTGAATGCCTTTTTGTACTTCAAACACCTAAATCTTACCTTGTTTAAAAATATTCTCAACATTATACTGAAACTTCTTTCTAATATTGAGTTTTCAAAACAGAACCTTAAATAAGTCTGGAAACTGAAAAAAATCTATTGTTTCTATGGGAACAGTAATCCTGAACTAGTTCTGGCTTTGTTGCTGAAAGGAGAAGATGACCTATAGCTGATGTACATCAACACTAGATATGTTTACCCAGTCTCTAAACACTCCCAGCATGTTAGCAGGGGTATATTTCAACAGGCATCTTTCCGTTTCATTTGTGTAAAGCACTCTTTGATGACTGCCCTGTTACCTGTCTTGTTACCTTGCCTTTAGGCAGAAACACAGGATATTGATTATGATTAATTTTTCAGAATTTCACCACCCGTGTGTTGGGAACATCAAGGAAAATATATTCTCTGGTTTGTAAAGGTCTTCTTTCTGATTCAATGAGATGGTTCACACTTGTTACATACATAACATAGCAGAATGGAAAATCTGAAAATAGCAGGGCAGGCCAAATATAGAAGGAGTAGAATTTCAGTGTTTGCCTAGCCCCCACAAGGAAAATCAGGAACAATTTATGAAGCATGAGAATAGTCCAGCTACTAGAGGTATGATTGTTTCATCAAACACACCATTACCTAGATAAAATACCACCCCTAATTGTTTAGCTAGCTTGGCTCTGTTTCCAATGTCATTCAGCAATGCTTTTGTGCTCATCTTGATTCCCCTAGGGTCTAGTTGAAATCCCAATAGGTCATCTCTAGGTTATAAACTTCCAAAATGCTGTTGAATGAATCCTGTGCAGCTTTCCAACATATGCCATCTGCTTCCACTTGAATATGGTCTTATCTATGTTAACATCCCTTTCCTGGTTATCACTTCTGCTGTGGCCTGATCACTGAGGATGGCTCGTGATCAGAATTCTAAAAACTGTAACACACTATTAAATCCATAGCCAGGGTGAGATCCCAAACGGTCCTGGTGCCACTGAAATTTAATTTGCTTATTGTAGTAGTTTTCTCTTTTTGCCATAAAAAAAATTACCCCAACTTAGAGGTCTAAAAGAATAAAAAAATGGAAAATCTGAAAGTAGCAGGGCAGGGCAAATATAGATATAAAAATATTACCTCACAGTTCTGTAGGTCAGAAGTCCAAGCCTGGTCTTGGAGGGTTAAAACACAGTGTCAGTAAGACTGCATTCCTTTCTGGAGGCTCTAGGGGAGAATCTGTTTCCCTGCATTTTCCAGACTCTAGAGGCTACCCTGTATCCCTTGGCTGGTAGTCATCTTCCTTCATCTTTAAAACCAGAAAAAGTAAATTGTGTCCTTCTAACACTGTCATCTAGATGCCCTACATATGTTTTCAGATCTCTTATTCCAGCCACAGCCAGAGAAGTTCTCTACTTTTAAGGATTGTATGATAATATTGGGCACACTTGCATTATCCAGGCTCATCTCCTCAGCTCAAGGTCCTTAAACTTATTCACATGTGCAAAACCCTTTTGCCAAGTAAAGTAACATATTCTAGATCCATGCAATTAAGACATGGACATCTTTCAGAGACCTTTATTTTGTCTATTTCATTTATATATTCCTTATAATTTGGGGAAATTTTGTAATAAATTGATCAATCCCAAACCAAAATCAACTCTTTTAATGTTGGAATGTTTTATGAATATAACAATCATCATCACTAGAGTCATCAATATCTATATTTAATGCACATATACAAAGAAAATAATTTTCTAAGATCTTATTGTGTAGCAACTAATGTAACTGTACAACAATCTTATGAAATAGAAAGTTACCATTACCCTCTCCATTTCAGATATTACCTAACAGGGGTGTGGAGAATTTAATAACTTCCCAAGATTGTATGGAAATAGGCATATTGGATAAAATACTAGATTTTTTAAAGCACATAAGAAATAAGGCTCTATTGTGAAATTAGAAACAGAAAAGATTTCTGGAGGAGAAAACAGCCAAGGCATAGGAAGATTTCTGCACTGTTTTTCTTCCAAAATGACCTTTATTTTTGTTCTCTATTTTCTCTCTTGGCAATTTCCACCACTCTTTATCTTATTCCTCCTTTCTCCATCTCAAGGGCAAGTAGAAGTATCAGTCTTAAGGCAAGAATTGCTCATGAAACGGTCCCAACATTCTCAAAAACTTCTGAAACAGCAAGGTTTTCCACCATAGAAACTGAAAATTAAAACTGTAATTTAGCACTCCATCCCACTCAGGGACTGAGGGTGGTTATGTACTCAAAATTTTATTAAGAAAATAAAATAACTTAAGAATTACTAAAAGTCACTTATAAAAAAAACTTGAAAACCATTTATTTAATGATACAATGTAACCCTTACACAGTGAGTTTTCAATTCCAGTTATTTCTTACTAAATATTGATGTTTCTCCATTGCCAAATGTGTTTGAAGGAATATTCTATGTGACTCTGTCTGGAAATGAATTTTTCAGCATGGAATTTCTATACTGTGTTCATCTTCTGTGTCCCATACTCTCAGTATGGGTGAGATTATTTCCTGATGTCAGCTTCATGTTTGCATCAAGGTTGTTTGTTGGACTCACTACTTGGTAATATTCTGCTCTATGGCTTCAGCAATAGCCTAGACCTTGAAGGGCTGACTGTTGTTATTTCTGTTATTGGTGAACTTGGGTCTAAACAAAGTCCCTGGGGTAATGTCAATGTGATCATATCTAATTAGGATGACATAATCAGTCATTTCCTTGTCCTCTGAGAATGTTAATATTCAAGGTTCATCTTCAAGTAAAGTATTCTAATTATAATGGGGAGGAAAACCTTATTTATTTATTTTATATGTTTGAATCTTCCATCAGTCAGTTACATTGCAAATAAAAATTTTTGCAAGAATAAAATGTGCTAATTAATAAACCTTAAAATAATAATTTAATATATTGGTTAATATTTTTGTAATAATTTAAAAAATAAATAACTGGTAATAAGAATATGAATAGAATGCAATAGATATATAAGGATAACATAGCCTTGAAACAAAACATATTCATAATATTATAAATAATATTACACGACAGAAAAATAGATGTGGTATTGTAATTCAAATCTTTGTGAAATTATCTGGGGTACTAAATTCAAAACACTTAGTGATAAAATCTTTGATAACTATAATTATCTTTAGCTATTTAATTTCATTGATGCAATAAATCTTTGAACAAAAAGTCTGGTTCAGGGATACTTCACATTGTGTAAGGATGAATTGAATGTGACTTGTTCACTGACCATTTCAAAATTTAACAGGAGATAAACACTAAAACATGTTAACATTTTCATTCTAGAGATGATTAAGAACACTGAAAATATATGATGAAAAGACGAAAGCATAAAGGGAAAATGAAATACTCAACACATTTTGTTTTCCCTAAACAAATTTCAAAGCAACATACTTTTTGAGCATTATTTGAAAGGCAGTTTTTCACAGTATTAACTGCTGGGGCTTTCTCTTAGTTCTTTACTGTTAGATGCAACTATAATCCATGCTTAATGGCAATGCTCCAAAATGTGTTCATCAGTTGCAATGAATGTACCACATTAATAAAAGAAGTTGTTAATGAGGGGAAAAGTGGGAAATGTGGGGAGTGGGGCATATGGGAATCCCTTATTTTTTTATGTAACATTTTATGTAATCTAAGTATCTTTTAGAAAAAATAAAAAATATATTTTTTAAAAGTTTATTTATAGTGACCATCAGCAGAGAGTTGAGACTTTTGAAATTTAACTACTAAATTTTAATTTACTTATAGTAATGACAATGGATATTTCAAATGTATTCTTAATCTACAATGATAGTATTTAACTTTAGCTTCAGCTTTCACCAAGTATTGACTCCTTTTATTCAATATTGGGTAAAGCACTTATTTGGTGGACCAGTAGTTTTATTGACTTAAACAATATTCCTTTCATTCTGTACCCAATTTCTTGAAGTTCTCATATTTATATGGATTTATCATAAGCTGAAGCTATGCTTCCTTCCATTCCTAACAGTGGCCATCTATTAAACAATATGATTTACTTCATTAAAAACTTTAAAAAATTATAAAACTACAACAATAAAAAAAACACTGTGAGGTTAGTTCTATAACTATTTTACATTTATAATGACTAAAGTATAAATTTTATAGTTAGGAAAGCCTTGGGCAGGGATTCCAATTCAGGAAAGTGTGACTTCTCAACATTAAACCATAATTTTTCATGGCCTCCAAAACATCACCTCACACAACACAGGCTGAAAAATGCTGATAATTACTTCTGGTTCTTTGTGCTGTATTACTGCTTACTTTTGATGTATGGCCACACTTTTAAATTGTATTAAAGTAGTAAAACAATTTGTGTTATTCAGGCCAGAGTTTGGAAATATGAAATTAGCTTCAAAGTGTAATGTATTCTGAAACAATTGTGATCATTGATGAGAAAATTCTGACTTCATAAAATTTTTTGTTTACAATATTAAACACACATTCTCTTAGGCACCATCACCAAATGTTTATGTATTTAGCTACTTCTACAAACAATAAGCTGCCTGAGGCAAACTGGAGTATTCTATGTGTGCAGTTATCTAACTTTCTTTAATTTGCTTTGAAACATAGTGGTGACTTTTCTCATGGAGTATTCCTTTGGAGCATGATAGACCAAAAATTGTAGCTGAAATTAAGCACAGACTGTACCCAAGAATCATCTACATATTATTACAAGGTATTTTGCCTACACCATCTTGGCAAAACAGGACTTAAAGTAAAAGGGGTGCACACAGCCTAAAAAGAAATTTTAAGAAACAAAAGAGACAGAAACAGCGGGGGTCAGGTGGACCAAGAGGAGCTGCTGCTGCAACCTCAAGGCACCTGGACAGGATTCAGCTTTATTTTTATATACACAGTACAGATAATGGTTCAGCAGTTTTGTAGAGGAAGTTCCTGCCTAAGCACATTCCAGGCCCTTGAGCCCATTAATAACAGACAATGGAATACAAAGGCTTTTACAGAAATTCTAACCTATTAGTAATTCTGAGAATTCTCTGGCCTGGCCTAATTTGCTAGTTTGCTGCTCATAGCAAACATGCCCCCCCCCTTTTTTTTTTCTATGCAGCGTGACTGTGCCTGTATTAGCTTGATCTCCTCTGAGATTCTTACCTGTTATTGACTACCAGCCCAAGATACTTCACTCGTAGTGGGGACTCAAGGGTCACAGACCAGAGCCTTTGGTGTTAAATGTAATTGAGTACTTTGAGTTTGAAGCCATGTTATTTGGTTCTATAAGTGAGCTCTCCACAGAATGCCAATCAAAAGGGATCCTGTCAGAAGACAGTAAACACTGTGCTGCAGGAGGGACCAAGGTGCTAGATTGTGTAAGGTAGCAATAAGACTGTGAGCGATAGCTTCAGGGTCTATGGTTGCTAAATGTGCTGCCTGTAAGGTGAAAATTTCATCACATAGGTCTTAAATTTATACTTATATTTTCATGTGTCCAAATACCTTGTAAATTCAAGTGGACATTTGTCCAATTCCACTTGGTATCATTAAATTGCATAGGAGTTATACAAATAAAAACATACTAAGGGTGGCATTGCAATTTCATACAATATTGTGCAGCATTTAATTCTTCTCCTATATCCAATACCATTTCTTCTAATGTATTTAATTTTCTTTCTGATTTTATATCAATCTGTTCCTGATCTTGAAAGGCCAAAGATGTATTTTTAGCCAACTCATTTACAGAATGTACAGTTTGAATACTTTGAGCTAAGTCTAGGCCAGCAATGATGGACAAAGCAATAATTCCTATTAATGCTACAATGCCTACCACAATTCGACCCAAAGCTCTTGTGTGACATGGTGCCAATTATTGTTGAACAATTTGCAGGACCTATTTGCCTGTATCACTATACCAAGGACTTTGAAGTTGAGTAGGCAGCATAACAAAAGCAGGTTGCTTAACGATAAGTAAATCTTCATCTAAATTAGCTTGGGTTATATAATTTGTTAGATTACACCCATGACAATGTACATGAAAATAACCTTTAGCCTTTGTAATATTAACCTTTTCTGCCACTATCACATATGGGGAGGGAACATAGGCTCATAGGCCATACTGCTAGGTATGCAAAGTTTACATAGTGTGTGGCCACCACCAAATGCTACAAGTCCTTTTGTAAAATGCATCCAGGATTAGTAAAAATGTTCTTCACAAAGTCACCCACCTAAAAGGCATGGAAGTGGGGGTGACTGGGGTCCATGCAATGAGCCCAAGTGTATAGATGAAAGTCCAAAAAGCCTATAATATTGTAGCAGGTAAGTACTCACACCGGTGCCAGGGTGGAAAGCTGGTGAACATAATATTAGTTGTATTAAGGCACAGTGGCAACGGGGGCCTCCTTGGCAGAATGACCCAACTTTCATTAGTGAATCAGCATTTGATGACCGTGTTGATAAACTTAAACATGTCCCAGGGGCCGGTGATGTTACCGACATAGGCCATTTGTTCCTTCCTGGTAGTGAGGGAAGAAACCAATCGGAAGTACTGCAGTTAGTCCTGTAAAATTATATAGCCAATGACCTGAGGAATAATATGCACATCAGAGAAGCTGCCCATCATGGCAGTGTCATTGGTGAATACCGGAAGAGAGGCGTCTGTCGATGCAATGGGATGGAGTATTGGCGGTGCAGGGAAATAAGTCCAGTGTTCTGTTTTCCATATTCCCGGCAGCAACAGGCTCCCCAGGCTCAGGAGGAGCCACATCTTTATCTGCAAGGGTGAGAGAAGAAAAGGGCTCCGACGCAACTCTTACCGCTCGCTCAGGTACCCAGAGTGGCCGCTCTGCATCCTTCGGGAAGAGGCAACAGTGCCCGCGGCCCTAGAGCAGAATAGGGTTTGGCCCATGCCAAGTGTTTGTTAGCAAGTCTTTACAGAATACTTTTCCCAGACTATGTTTGGGTTGCTTGCCCGTGGCAGCGTGATGACGTTCTGCAGCATTGGAAACATCCGAAGAAACACGGTTCAAAAATTTACAAATGACAAGTACTGCAGAGAGGCGGCATTGCGGGGAACGTAATTCCTTCCATTCTCCCACTTCTTGTTTTTGTGCTGAGGGCGAATTTGTTTGCCCTCTATGAAGCGGCCTAGGTAGGAAAATGGTTTTTGTTTTTTTGCACCTTGTTTGGGGCTCTAATGAAGCCTATATCTTGTAAGGCAGTTTGGACGTTAGCAAAAAGGTGCAATAAAGACTCTTCGGTCTCAGTAGCCAATAAAATCTCATCCATTTAATGAATGACATATGCCGGGGGAATAGCCAAACATACAGGAGCATGTGCACGACCTACAAAATCTTGACAAAGAGTGGGACTGTTAAACATCCCTTGGGGCAATACATTCCACTTACATCTCTGAAGTGGTTGTTTAAAATTAATACTAGGGACTGAAAAGGCAAATTGCGGACGGTCTTGTGGATGGAGGGAAATAATAAAAAAGGCATTTTTAAAATCCAGAGCTAGAAGTTTAAATTGTAAAGGGACAGCGGTTGGAGAGGGGAGTCCAGGCTTCAAAGGAGCCATTAATTGTATCGTGGCATTCATGGCATGGAGATCTTGTAAGAAATGCCAAGCTCCAGACCTTTTCTTTATTACAAAAATAGGGGTGTTCCAGGGGTTTAGGGTTGGGCTGATGCATTGCAAGCGTAGCTCTTCTGTGACCAATTGATCAGCCGCCACTAATTTTTCCATAGGTAAGGGCCACTGATTAACCCATACAGGATCATTACTGAACCATGTAATGGGAGCGGCTGAAGTTGGTTGAGGTGCTTCAGTGGCCCTATGGAAAAACCGCATATCCAAGACCTTGCCGACCTATTC
>PVKH010021074.1:0-14427 GCA_004027955.1 Chaetophractus vellerosus | reverse complement strand
GCCGCCGCCAATGCATGAAGAAGGGGTAAAGCAAGAGCCCTCCACCAAGATTTCACGGTGAGCGCCAATCTCTCAGGAATTTTTCGGGGGGTGACGGGGGATGCTAAGAGTGGAAGTCTTCCTCCACGGCCGGAGAAGAAAGAGGTGTGTGTGGCTCTCTAGCCCGACCAAGGTTAGGGGATGGGCGCGACGACCCCCACCCCCATTCGTGGGGTTTCCAAAGCTCCCGCCGCCCACCCGCCGGCCGGGCTGGGTGCAGAGGGAGACCGCGGCGGGCGCGCCTGGGTCTTGCTTACAGGGACCGCCCTGAGCTGCCCTAGGCAGAGAGATCACCTGAGGCGCCGTCGCCTGAGCTCCTCTGCCCCCGCCCCCGCGGGCCACCCCTTTGCCTCCTCTCTTTGGGGGAGGCTGCAGCACCGGGGCGTGGAGAAGCCCCTGCTCGCCCTACGTGCCCGGGGCTGTGTAAAGCAAGCTTGTGCGTTTGCGTGTTTGCCCGGCGAGCCCGTGTCTAAAGACATAACGGTAAAGCCTGTATGGGGAACCCTTTTATTCGTTTGAAGAGGAGGCGAAGAGGTGCCTTCGCCTCAGATGCCTGCTAATGGGGGCGCCTCCGGCAGAGTTAGGGAGCCGCTCACTCAGAGCTGATGTCGGCAGGACTCGCCCATTGTGCCACCCAGATAATTATTCAACTATGCAGCATCCATTGCACCTTTTCCATTTTTCTTTTCCCCTTGCTACAGCATGCCCCCTAGCTTCGGTGCTCTGACGCCTTCTCTTGCACTTGAGGATGATGAACTGGAATAATGATGAAAAGAAAGCAGATCTGACCTGAACATTTACGACCTGTCCTATAACCGATTAATTAATCCCTAGCTAGTCTAGGTACTTTAATACTACTCAGTCTAATCCTCTCCTTTTCCATAGAAGGTGTGCCTTGGATTATACTTAATTTTTTTTCCTTTGGTGTTAGATTCACGTGTTGTCTTATTTTTGCTCAGTAAATAGATTTATTGGTAACTCAAAACGTCTTATTTAATGTTCTTAAATTTAATTCGTATGATAGGTAACTTCCATTTTTCTAATTGTTGATAGCACTGTATTTATCATAATTACAAATGCAGTATGAATCTTTGAACTCTGAGGAACAGTTTTGCCATTATGCTCTAAGTTTCTTTTGGGCAAAGTATTTTTATTCATGTCAAATATTTGGATAAAGTACTTGATATGAAATTTCTCAAGTTTTAAGATAAGTTTTGTATTTATTTTTCAGTAGCAGAATATTTGATTGCTAATCATTACAGCCTTCGGTAGAATAAAAGGATTTAATATTTTAAGGTGGGTTTTTAACTGTCATATCGACCATTCCCTAATTTATTAAAATTTTTTTATTCAGTTCTTTTCTTTGCAATTTCATGTATTTAATTGCTTGTTGTCGATTTTTTTTTCTCATTTTTTTAACTTCTGCAACCTACAAGGATGGATAGGCTCCATTTTTGCATGATCTATCATATCAGAAAGATGAAGTATTTTTGGAAAGTAAAAGAAACAACTGTTGGTTACTTGATAATTATGTTAAAAACTGTTTACATCTCGTTATTTAAAAATAAATTATTTACTACCAAATATGTGTTTTCATTTTTTTTTTTTAACCCTCCCTTTCCAGCTTTCGTTGTTTAGGCATGTTGCATTTATTCCTTTTGATAAAACGGAATTGTCCATAGGCATTACAGAGGCAGTTGTTTTAAGGTACAGTAATTGTTTTATGGTACTTGTAAGTGGCGCACATATAACTTGATGGCGGAAGATCAGGTGCTTGTTTAGGAAATGACCTTGCAATTTACAAAACTGACACCTTTGTGCCTTGGTTTCCTCATATGTAAATGAAGACACTACCCATTTATGTTACTAAGTAGTTTGCATAAATTTAGTAAAGACATTTTCATAATGCTTTTAAAGAAAATTTAAATATTTTAAATTGATGAATCATGGAAATATTTCAGTGTAAATGAAAAAATGTTGTTAGAATTTTCCTCCGCACATTAGAATGGTTGATTCACATTGAATTTTGCTTTGGAGAGAGAGAGCTCTAGAGTAAAGAATGTTTCTCATCTTTACTTTTTAATATTTGCAGATTTAGTGATCTCAATATTAATTGTTAATATTTATGAAAATGTTATATGACTCAATAATGAAGCCAGTAGAACATTGAATTAAGATTGTGAAAAATAAAATCTCCAGAAAATATCAAGGCCTTTTTCATTGAAAATTTGGAGGTGGCACAATCCAAAATGCATAGTTGTGATCAGTTCTCAGTTATGATATGGAGCTACTTTGTTTATTATTCAGGTTTGTAAATAACTACATCTTCAGAGACAATGTGTTAATATTGCATAAAGCTATACTTAATTATGCGTTTTGATTTATCATAAGAATAGTTTAAGATATCTTTTCTCAGTGTTTGATTTTCATTGCCACAGTAATTGGGAGCTTTTGATTTCCTTATTGGAGAATTAACTTAGTCAATTTTCATAGCAAAAATTACTATTAAAATATTATATTATTAGAACTTTTACCAAAACAGTACTTTTGGTTACTTTATGGAAAAACTTCAAATGTTAAGACTATTAAAGTGTCTTTAAAATTGCCATTGTGTATTTTCTTTGTGAATTAATTTGATTTATTTTATAATTTTTTTTAATGACCAATTAAAATTCAGCTGTCATTGTCACTTGGATAAATGCAGTTAACTAAGGCTCCTTGAGGACAGGAACTGACTTGATGCTTACTGTCATAAATTCCAAGTCCCTGGTATGTCTGACAAATTTTTAAAAATATATTTATCCAGCATAAATTTTAATTCATAAAACATCACATAGCTTTATCTCAAAGAAGTGAAAGAAGAAATGTATTTTTGGGTTCCTTGAACTCCATTTACCTGTTCTGACATAATTCATAATTCCTTTACCCACATATTTTTTGAACTAGCACTAGATACTGAAAAATATATAAGTTGGCAACTTTTCACTTGTGAAAATGATATTAACGATTTTGCTCTTACTTTTTAAATCTCACTTCATGAAAATGTATATTATCTTTTGTTTTTTTCTAAATGTAAATAGAAATTATTTCTTTTTGACATCTCTGCTTTCCAGTGAAATATTAATAAAAAGATATATATATATATATTAAGTCCTGTGTTAAATGCCTGAATACCTAAGTGACCTCTGTGGTGGAGCTTTTTATAAAATGAAAAATGTTGTGTTTTTAATTTATCATATCAAGTTTATAATTTTGAGTCTTTGTTTACTGATCGTTCCTAACTTAGAATGGGATTGATTATATTTCAAAACTTGTAAAATGGTTTAAAACTCAGACCTTATTTTCTAGTAGGAACAATATTACATTTGGTGGTTAGATTTTCACTACCAATGCCTGTTTAACCCATAATATATCTGAATTATAGGATTATGCTAATAATATTAGAGAATTGTAAAAACTATAGTAATAACTAGTATAAATATTATATTGAAAATACCTATAATACTGTGTACAATAATCTTCTTATAGAAAAATAATTCAGAATCTAGCTTGAAAAGTTAGGAATATATTTTCTCTTATGCTGGACCTGAAAGCATTGCTAGGAACTTTTCTCTTGGTCACTGGACATGAAGAGCAGAGTCTTCCCCAGTTCAGTGGGTGATGTAACCTTCCATTCTCTTGGGGAAGGGAACAGAGAAATGAGGGGAATTAGAAGGAGCTTGGGTCTTTCTTTTATGTAACCATGGGCAAGTCACTTTACTTCTCAAGGTCTTTGTTTTCTTGGTTATAAAATGAGAAGGTTGATTTAAATGACCAATGAGCTCCCTTCTAGCTACAAATAAGATTCTAAGGCACTTTCTGCTCAGTGTAACCCCCTTTTACTATGAGTTCATTTTCCTTTTCTAATTTTACTTTTCATTACTTGTAGTTAGGGAATTTCTCCTTTCTGGATCAACCTCCAGAAAGAACAGTCTGTTCTTGGAAGTTTGTCTTTTCAGGGTTTTAGAGGTGTTCTGTTGTTATGGTTCTCATTATGTTTTGTTTGTTTGTTTTTATTTTTGTGGTTAAAAAAAGAACCAAAAAACTAGCACCACCAAGAAACAGAATTAAGATTATTTCTTTTCTTTCACTCTTAGGAGTTTTTTTATACGAGACCCTATAAGTAACGTCGAAGTAGATTTTATTTATTATTTGGAGAAAGATCGTATCCAGGGACTTGTTTGTTTGTTTTTAAGGAAAAATATTGAAGCTGAGGTTGGGGAGTGGGAATATGAATGAAAAGAGATGGACTATGGCCTGAGAATAGGGCTGCCAGATAAAATATGGGACATTCTCTAACTTTATTTGCTGAATTTGGCAACCTTACCAGAGGCACTGTGGAGCTTTAGGCATTGCAGAAGTGTGGGCATGGTAGGATTGGTGGCAGAATGAGAAAGTAACTTTATGAACTCCTTGAAAGCAAGGAGTTGTTTGGTTGGTTGTTTTGCTTTGTTGTACTTCATTTTTGAGTTCCCAGTGCCTCCTCTTTCACTTAAATTAAATAGATATTTGGTTATATGCAATTACTACAGAATCATAGGTAATTCTCTTAGGATGGTGGAAAGATCATGGTACGGTGATAAAAGGGGATATGGAACACAGCTATGTTTGTCATATGATTGAAGTACTTTGTAGAGTTTTAATTAGCTTGTTATCTGAAGGTTACTAATATTCAAAGATTAGGTGTAACATGGTATCTTAAGAGGAAAAAGGAAGTAACATAGTGTGTTTACTATTTGGGCAAGTCATTGTAGTAGGTGCATTTATATTTATCTTATTTAATTGAAATCTTCGCCCTATGAGGTTGAAGAAGGAAGCCCAGCCTCTCTGGGAATTGCTTTTCTTCCCCTTTCTCCAATAAGTTACTGCTGGATCAGCCATTTTAAGAATTTGATAACAGTATTTTTACATGCCTACTACCCTCCCATTCATCCACAGTTGGTCAGTCTAATGATGATCATCATGTCCCCCCTGCTAGACCAATTATTTACTCAAATGATAATAATTGAGGGCCAACTAGGTGCTAGAAGGATACAATAAAGAGCAAAACAGAGGTCTATACCCTCATGGGATTAATGGTATAATAAGAGAGACAGATACTGAACAAATACATATATATGTATATTTATAATTAGAAATTATCATGAGTACTATCAAGAAAAAAGGAATAGAGAACCGAATTTACTGTGGGCATCAGCAAGTGTGTCTTTGAGGAAATGATAGGCTAACATTTGAAAGATCAGTGGAAATTACCCAGGTAAAAAAGGAAGAATGCAAAGAACATGTCAGACAATTTTGAAGTGGGAAAGACCTTGGTAGGTTCAAGGAACTATAAAAGGGCCAGAGTATATAAAGCCTAGTGAGCAAGGGGGATTTTGGCTTGATAGGAAGTTGTAGAGATAAACAGGTGCCAGTCCATGCAGGATGAAAGTGTAGATCTGATGAGGTTTATGGATTTTAAGTGTATTGGGAAGGGTTAATCAGGGTAATGACCGGACCACATCTTTTAAAAAGATATCTCTGGCTTGGTGGGGCAAGCATAGGAGCAGAGAGGCCAACCATAATTCTGCCCATTTCTGTTGTTTATTGGGCCAGTCTAAACACCTGCATGAAACCAGGTGACTCAGAGCTTTTCCTGGGTACTGTGTGCCCAGAAGATTGAATTTGGTTTCTTTCCCATAGTTGAAGCTATAAGATATAAAAATTAGAAACTTTAATGGCCTTTTTCCTGTGGTGTGAGCTAGAAAAGCAGAGATATCTGGGGAAAAGTGAGACGAGAAGCAGATGCATAGAAGTGCCCCAACTGTATTCAGGTGCCCTGTCCATGGTCCTGAGGTTGAGTCCAAGAGATACCCTAATATCTAAGTAAGTTGTACTTTTTGCATAAACTTGTTGAAATTGTATTTTTGATACTTGGCATCCAGCTAAAAGAGTCCTCTTGTAGATTGACTAATTTGTACATGGTCACGTGGCTAATAAAAATGGTAGAGGTGGAATTTAAACCCAGATGTGTGTGATTTTAAAATTCACTTTTTCTATCACCCTATGCTGCAAAGGTACTGCAGTTCTGAAGGAATTCTGAGGAGGTGGATGTTGGGTGTGGTGATATCTGTTGAATGTTGTTGACAGCAGAGCTTTTTTGGATCTGATTGACAATGGTGTATCTTCCTGCCTTTCTTTGCTCCTGAGAATGTTATCCTGGCCTACTCCAATAAATTAATGTTTCTATATTGATTAACTCATTTGTAAGGAAAGCACTTATATATCAGGGCTTGGATTAACTTGTTTGATTCCTTTACTAAGAAAACATAAAGTCTGTCGTGTTGCACATTACGCTATAAAAATAAGCTTATTGTTTTTTAGTCTTTTTAAAATAGACACCTGTTGTCTTATATCTACCTTTTTATATGTAGATTTTTATAACATTACACTTACTAGAGGTCATACAAGAGAATTGTAGAAAGGCTAAGCAAAAAGAGAGGAACAGGGGAAGAGTTTACATTTTACTAGGGGGTAAAGATAGCACTTAAAACAAAATAAAAGCTTTGTGGTACATCATGTTACACAAAGACCCGTATGTAAACTGGACTCTTCTATCTTCTTGTTTAGGCAAATGAGGAAAGAGAACCAGAGTACAGCAGAAAGAACTATGGACCAGATGACTGATTAGTGAGATTCTAGTTCTGACACAATTGTTGAGTGCCTTGGTTCAAATTCATAAGGAGATAGAAACAAATATTTGAGCGCCAGAGTGGTGGCTTTTTGCCAACCATAAGTACTAGGAACTTTATATTCTTTCTTTTAATGCACACAACAATACTTTGGCTATGCCCATTTTTAGAAAAGGAAACTAGGTTCAAAGAGATTAAGCCAATTGCCAGGTAATGTAGTAATAATTTGAACAAAAGCAGGAGTCAGTAAATTGCAGCCTGTTTCTATGTTACCACAGCTTAAGAATGCGTTTTTATGAGAGTATAAAATGGGAGAAAAAGTGGAGGAATATGCACCAAATCTATATGTACCTCACAAAGCCAAAAATATTTATCTGGCCCTTTTTCAGAAAATGTTTCCTGTCACCTGCTCTACTATGTTGTGTTAATTTCTCACTTCATAAGGGCTCTACAAGCTGCTTGCTTTACCTTTCAAAGATATTCTAAAGTTTAAATGAGGTTTAAATAAGTGCAAAAGTGCTTTGAAAAGTATAAAGAACTATAAGAATAAGAGGTTCTGTAATGGTTTGAGTTTGATTTAATTATGAATTCCAAAAATATAAATTAGATTATGTTTGTAAGCTAATCTGTTCATCTGGGCATGATTAAGTTATGAGTAGGGCGTTAACTGCCAAGTCAGTGAGACGTTGAGCCCCACCCCTCGGTGGGCGTGGTCTCAAGTATAAAAGGCTAGACAAGAGGAAGCAGATTGAGAAAAGCAGATTGAGAGAAGCAGATTGAGAGCAGAGATTTAGAAAAGCAGAGATTTGGAGAAGGAGATTTGAGAAGCAGTTCTGAAGTTGGAGTGAGCCATTCGCCCGATAGTCTACAGCTGGTCTTGTGGAGAGACGCAAAGCATAGAAAGCCTCATGGTCTACAGCTGAACTTGTGGAAGAAGCAGAAGCTAAGCCCGGAGAGAAACGCAGCCCCGGGAACAGAGGAACCCAGAAGCTTGAACCCTGGAGACGTCGGCAGCCATCTTGCTCCAACACGTGGACTTTGGTATGGGAAGAAATTTATGCTTTGTGGCCTGGTAACTGTAAGCTTCTACCCCAAATAAATACCCTTTGTAAAGACTGACCAATCTTTGGTATATTTCAAAAGGCACTCCTGTGGCTGACCAAAACAGGTTCATTATTTATATTGTTATGTTACAAAAAATAGAACAGAATTTAAGTGATATATACTGTGTTACAAATTAAAAATAAGACAATGAAAAAAGTGCTAGTCTGATCTGTATATTTACAGTAATTACATTAGTGAGTTTTGTTGTATTATAAATAAGCTGTCTTTTTTTTCCCCCCTGATTATCCTTGCTTAATCTCTTTGCAGATTAAGACTCAGCAGGGACCTGGAATGGGCTCATCTCCCTGGTTGTTGGGGCTAGGGCTAGGACTTATTCTTGGTCTCTAACTTCTCTTTGAGGTCTCCCTTGCGTGCAGTTCCAGCTCTAAGGCTTTGAGGACAAAATCTGGGGGTTGGAGGGAGGACTATTCCAATTAATAGGCTTAATTAAACACATCTACCTAATTATCTAGTGCTAATGGCACTCATCCCTTAAGTGACATTAATGTATTCCCACCCTAAATTAAAAGTTAGCTGCATTTAAAAGTTTTTAAGTTTTTTGAACAATCCATGTATATGTTCCATGAGAGGAAAAACAGTGAAACATAATCTCCCTTTTACTTCCAATTCCCCACTTCCCCTACAGAATCAGCTGTATTGTTACTAGTTTCTTACGTGTCCTTTCAAATATACTCTGTTTGTGTAGGGGTGTGTGTGTGTATACATATAATCTTTTCAATTCAATGCATGGCAGCATATTATGCAGTTTTCTACATCTTGTTCCTCACAATATATCTAAGGGAATCATCCATATCAATTCATAAACAAAATGCCATATTCATTTCTTATTTATTTTTTACAGTTAATAGACTTTTTAGTATAGTTTTAGATTTACAGAATAATAGAGTGGCTAGTACATAGAGTTCCATGTAACTGCACAGTTTTTTTTATTATTAATATCTTGTATTAGTGTGGCACATTTGTTACAATTAATGAACCAATATTGAAGCATTATTATTAGCTATAGTACATGGTTTACAGTAAGATTCACTTTTTGCATTGTATGGTTCTCTGGATTTTGACAAATGCGTAACAACAGGTACCAGCCATTACGGTTTCATAGAGAATAGTTACACTGCCATAAAAATCCCCTGTGCTTCTTCACCTTGTCATCTCTCCTTTTCCTTCCCTCCTTCCCAACCCTCACCCCAAATGCCTGGCAGCCACTAATGTTTTCATTGCCTCTGTAGTTTTGCCTTTTCTAAAATACCATAAAGTTGGGATCATAAGATATGAAGTCTTTTCAGATTGGCTTTTTCACTTGGCAATATACATTTATATTTCTTCCATGTCTTTTTTTTTTTTTTTTTAGGAGGTAACGGGTTAAACCCAGGACCTCGTACATAGGAAGCTGGCACTCAACCACTTGAGCTACATCCACTCCCCAAACTTTATGATTGCAGTGATTGAGGAATGTGGGCATCCATCCCACTACTTCTCGCATGCTAAGCAGGCACTCTACCATTTGAGCTAATTCCCATGTCTTTTCATGGCTTGATAGCTCTTTTCCTTTTATTGCTGAATAATAATGTATCATTGTATGGATGTACTACAGTTTGTTTATTCATTCACCTATTGAAGGACATCTTGGTTGCTTCTAGGCTTTGACAATTATGAATCAAGCTGCTATAAACATTGGTGTGCAGGTTTTTGTGTGGACATAAGTTTTTAACTCATTTGGGTAAATACTTGGAAGCGCAGTTGCTAGATACTATAGTAGGACTATGTGTAGCTTTGTAAGAAACTGCCAACTGTCTTCCAAAATGGTTGTACGATTTTGCATGCCCACTAGTAATAAATGAGCATTCCTGTTGCTCTACGTCCTCGTCAGCACTTGATATTGTTAATGTTTTTTAATTAAAAATTTTTTAAAAAAATTTATTTTTGCTATTCTAATGGGTGTGTAGTGTTATCTCACTGTTGTTTTGATTTGCAATTTCCTAATGCTCTGTGACTTTGAGCATCTTCTCAACGTATGCTTTTTTGCTAGTTGTATGTCTTCAGATCTTTTGCCCATTTGAAAATTGGGTCATTTGTCTTTTTATTGCGTTTTAAGAGTTCTTTGTATATTTTAGGTAAGTCCTTTTTTATTTTATTTTATTTATTTATTTATTTTTTAAAGATTTATTTATTTTATTACATATCTCCCCTTCCACCCCTGCTGCGGCGACGTGCCGAGACTGGTCACTGCACAGGCGCGGCTTTCCCCGCTTGTGGGCGGCTTCTGCTTCCATTCACAGCCGGCTCTCAGTTCGCGGGTGGCTGGCTGCGCTCCATTCCTGGGAGACCTGACCTGCCCGTGGCGGCTTTTGCCCTGTCCGTGGCAGCTTTTTGCCTTGCCCACGGTGGCTCTGCCCGCCCATGGCGGCTTGCCATTCTCAAGGCGGTCTGCCTGCTAGGAGAGGTCCCCGGGAACCAAACCTGGGGCCTCCCATGTGGTATGCTGGCGCCCTATCCACTGGGCTATCCAGCCGGCCTCGGTAAGTCCTTTTTCAGATAAGTATTTTGCATCTATTTTTTTCCCCATTCAAGCTTGTCTTTTCATTCTACTCATTCTCCTCATTCTCTTCACAGTCACTCTTGCAGAGTGGAAGTTTTAAATTTTAATAAAGCCTTATTGATTTTTTTCTTGCATGGATCTTACTTTTGGTGTTTTATCTAAAACTTCACCACCAAACCAAAGGTCACCCAGATTTATAGCTCTGCATTGTACATTTAGGTCTAAGATTTATTTTGAGTTAATATTGTGAAAGATTTAAGGATTATGTCTAGATTGGCATTTTGCATATGAATGTACAGTTGTTCCAGGATCATTTGTTGAAAAGACATCCTTCCTCCATTGAATTGCTTTTGCACCTTTGTTGAAGATCAGTTACACAGAAAGTACAGTGTTCCCGTTTTCCCTTCTCACCGGTTCCCCTTGCATTAATGTGGTACATTTGTTACAAATGATGAACCAATATTGATATATTATTAGTAACTAAAGTCCATAGCTTCCATTAGGGTTCACTATTTGTATATACATTTCTGTGAGTTTTGACAAATTTGTAATGTCATGTTTCTACCAATCCTGTATCTTACAGAATAGTTTCACTGCACTAAAAATACTTGGTGAGGATGTGAGGGTGATCTGGCTGCGACATTTGTCACCACTTTGATTGCCAGCGTTGATTTGGCTGATCTGGCTGGCTGGGCGGGTGTCCCCTTTCTCCCTCACTGCTCCATGTCCATCCCTCCCGAAGCTGCACGCTCGGTCGAAGAGGACGATCTTCCCCGCTAGAGGAGAACTATTTGGTCAAGGGTATACGAGTAGCTGTGCTCTCCTGCTAGAACCTTCAAACAAGCTCTCAAAAACTTTTATTGAGATTGTTGAATCTGTAGATCAAGTTAAAGAGAATTGATAATCCTAACAGTATTCAGTTTCCCACTCAATAACATGGAATCTCTCTCCATTTATTTCTTTTTGATTTCTTTTATTGGAGTTTTATAGTTTTCCTCATATAGATCCTGTACATATTTTGTTTGATTTATGCTTAACTGTTTCGTATGTTTTGTAAAAGGTATTTTGTTGTTGTTTTTAGTTTTAAATTCCATTTGAATTTATTCTTCAATTTCTTTAATTATTCATTCCCAATCAATATACAATTCATTTCTTTTACTTATTTTATTGAATTAGACCTTCTGGTAATATATCGAATAGGAGTGGTAAGAGTGCTTTTGTTCCTAATCTTAGGAAAAAAAGCCTCGAGTTTTTCACCATTTGGTATGATGTTAGCTATGGGATTTTGTAGATGTTCTTTATCATGTCATGGAAGTTCCCCTCTACTTCTTGTTTGCTGGGAGTTTTTTTTTCATGAATTTATGGTAGATTTTGTCAAATACTTTTTTTGTGTCTTGGAAGAATCCCTCTTGGTTGTGGAGTATAACTCTTTTTATACACTGTTGAATTTGATTTGCTAATACTTTCTTTTTGAGGGTTTTTACATCTATTTTCATGAAGGATATTACATTTGATCTTATCCAAAAGGCCAAAAAGTGATTCCATGAGAGATATTGATGCATACTTTTCCTTTCTTAATAATGCCTTTATCTGGTTTTGGTTTTAGAGTAATGTTGGCCTCATAGAATGAGTTAGGAGTGTTCCCTCTTTCTATTTTCTGGAAGAGATTGTAAAGTCTTGGTATTATTTTTTCCTTAAATGTTTGGTAAAATTCACCAGTAAAATCACCTGGGCTTTTGTTTTCTTTTTTGAAGATTATTATTGACTTAATTTCTTTACTAGGTATAGGCCTATTCAGATGGTCTACTACTTATGTGAGTTTTGGTAGATTGTACCTTTCAAGGAATTGGTCCATTTCATCTAAGTTATCAAATTTGTGGGCATAGAATTGTTAATAATATTCCTTACTATCCTTTTTATGCCCATAGGATCAATATTGATGACCTCTTTTTCATTTCTGACATTAGTAGTTTGTATTTTCTTTCTTTTTTTTTTTTTTTCTTGCTTAGCCTGGCTAGAGGTTTATCAATTTTATTGATCTTTTCAAGGATTAGATTTTGGTTTTATTGAGTTTCCTTATTGATTTCCTGATTTCAATTTCATTGATTTTCTGCTCTAATTTTTATTATTTCTTTTCTTCTGCTTGGTTTAGGCTTCAATTGCTTTTCTTTCTATAGTTTCATAAGGCGGAAGCTTAAATTATTGACTTTAGATCTTTTTCCTTCCTAGTATATGCATTAAATGCTCTTAAGTTTTCCTCTAAGCACTGCTTTTACTGTATCCCATGAATTTTTATAAGTTGTACTTTCATTTTCATTTAGCTCAAAATAATTTTTAGTTTCTCTTGAGACTTCTTTGACCCATGTGTTATTTAGAGCTGTGTTGTTTAATCTATTTGAGGTTTTCCAGCTATGTTTTTGTTACTGATTTCTAGTTTAATTCTATTGTGGTGTGAGAGCATAATTTGTATGTTTTCTAGTCTTTTACATTTGTGTAGGTGTGTGTTATGGCTCAGAATGTGGTCTATCTTGGCAAATGTTCCATGTGACCATGAGAAAAATGTGTATTCTGTGGTATTCTACAGATGTCAATTAGATCCAGTTGGCTGATACTGATGCGCAGTTCAACTATATCCTTATTGATTTATGCCTGCAGGATCTGACAATTACTGATAGAGGGGGTGTTGAAGTCTTCAAGTCTATTTCTTACTATAGTTCTATCAGTTTTTGCCTCATATATTTCGACTCTCTGTTGTTAGGTGCATTCACATTTAGGATTGTTGTATTTTCTTGGAGAATTGACTATTCATTATAATGTAGTACCCCTCTTTATCCCTAATAATTGTCCTTGCCCTGAAGTCTGCTTTGTCAGAAATTAATATAGCTGCTTCACCTTTATTTCTATTACTGTTAGCATGATATGTCTGTCTCCATCCCTTCTCTCCCTCTCTCTCTCTTTTTTTTTTTTAGGAGGTATTGGGGAATGAACCCAGGACCTCGAACATGGGAAGCAAGCGCTCGACCACTTAAGCTACATCCGCTCCCCTATCCCTTCACTTTTAATTTATTTTTGTCTTTACATTTAACATGGGTTTCCTGTAGACAACATAGAGTTGTCTTGGTTTTTTTTTCATCCTTACTGACAGTTTCTGTCCAATAGTATATTTAGACCATTCTCAAGTGATTGTTGATATTATTGGATGAATATCTACCATGTTTGTAACTGTTTTGTGTTCATTGCATTTGTCATTTGTTTCTTTTAAAACATCTCCCCCCCTTCTGCCATCTCTGTTTTTGTTTTTCTTTCTAGTTTTAATTGAGCATTTATATGATTCCATTTTCTCTCCTCTCTTAGCATATCAATCATACTTCTTTTTTAAAAATTAGTGATTGCCCTGGAGTTTGCATCAGTAATAACATTTTTTTGAGCACCTATTATGTACTAGGCACTGTGCTACACATCTTACATATGTGATGTAATCCTTACTACAATCCTATGTGAAGGTGTAATTCTCTTTTTTAATGAAAAGGAAACTAAGCATTACTGCTTAGACTGCTACGGAATCTTTCATAATGTTAGCCAAATTAGCCAGAATTTAACTGCTGAGAGTCTTATGCTTACTCCTGACTTAATTTACAGGTTCTCTAGATGTAGGAAAAATGGAATTATTTTCATTTACTTGTAGGTAATAAAAATGGAAGGCGGTATTGAGGTTGGTTTAAGTGTGAGCCATGTGCAAAGTAAAATTAGCCATATAAATTAGTGTACCATCAAAGGAATTGAAGGGAATGGTTGTGTTACATCCTTTTGATGTGAATGCAACTACTTTGCCAGCATTTTTCCCACAGAATCAAATTCAACTGAGTTGATTAGTAGAGAATGCAGTACTTTGTTTTAATTTAAAGATGATCTCAAATTTGAAGTGATTTGATAAAAGTATTAGAAATAGAGAAGTCCAAAGCATGAGTCATTTTTTTTTTCTTTTTCTTTTAGGAGGCACCGGGGATTGAACCC